>BGPT01000341.1:103068-119498 GCA_003297045.1 Symbiodinium sp. clade C Y103 | reverse complement strand
CAAACTCTAGCAAACACAAAAAAACACATTTTTAACACATACGTGTTTCCATGACCGGTGTCTTCATAGCAAGCAAACACATACGCGTTTCCTTATCTTGTCATGGTTTTCATGCGGATACACATACGCGTTTCTACATTTTGCAGCAAACACATAGAAGTTTTGGGTTTTTTTTACAACATGATCATCAGAGAGCAAACACATTTTTAACACATACGCGTTTCCTATTGGATTTCCGTTGAGTACGTGGAAACACATACGTATACNGGGTCTGTTAACTTTACAAAACACATACGTATTTATATGTATGGGTGCATGTGGTCATGTAAACACATACGCGTTTCCTCTGTTTTTGCTATACTGCTACATAAACACATACGCGTTTCCACACACCCTACACATATGGTGTCGCCATCAATTTATCCCAGACTTCCTGAGACAAAAACAAGGCGCAAGATTTGTAATCTTGCAGCACAGCCCTTGCCAAAGGCCCATTTGCCGCAGCAGCCATGTTCTGTTCACCAAAACCTGTCTTTAAACCCGAAAAACCTACGTGACCTTGAAGCATCCGCTTTCACCCACCAAAAATAGTTATCTTCGCTAACTCTTCTATCTTCATTTTATCTTTCTGTAACATATTGCCTATCTTATCTTATATCAGCCCATCACTAGTTATAACTTTATCACGACTTAGGTTTACTTAACCCTATTTATAACCATACTTGCCCCCGATTATAACATAATCTACACAACATATAACATAACTTACATCAAGGGGCATCACATNTAGGTTTACTTAACCCTATTTATAACCATACTTGCCCCCGATTATAACATAATCTACACAACATATAACATAACTTACATCAAGGGGCATCACATTGTACGCGTAAACTTACGGCAGCCTTTTTGCCATTCGTTATGTTTTCCGATTGTTGTTGACTTATGTCAGCTTCTGATGCTATTGCAAAACTGTTCAGCACGTGGATTCAACGTGGTCTACAACCTTGTATGTCTAACGCTCGTTGCAATCAAGTACTCACACTTACCCCCCGAAGCTTGAGAAAAGTGGCTGTCCTATGCATAGCTGAAATGAAGCGGCCAAAGTGCCACATGCACCAGAAAGTGGCAAACATGGTAAGAAATGGTAAGAAGTTCCTGTTTGCATATTTTTCTGAAAGAACATCCGTTTGCTTCCAAAAGTAAACGCACAAAAGATATCCAAACATAATCCGTTCAAATCTCTAGGATGTCAGATGTAGGTCAAACTTGTTCGTATGGAGGGCCTTAAATAGTAAACATGGAAACTGGAAACTGACAGGGTTTCAAGAAACACTAGTCCGGGGAGACTATATTCTATTTCCCACATACCAGCACGCCTGCGGATTTCTGACCAAAGAGCCGCATATTTTTCGGAAACATCGGCATTGGCTCTCCATTCTTTGGGCGAAGCAATGTTGAGAAAGTAGCGCAGACACCGCAAACCTTCACTTTGTTGCAACAACCCGCGACCGTTACGGGGTACCCCAAACAGGCAGCCGCAATGGAGGACATGCCACTATGATGATGACTGTACAATGCTGTTTACATTTGATCAACATCATTACTGCGTAAAACAAACATCAAGCATTACCGGTGTGATATCAGCATTTTACAACAGTGTCCCATAGACTATGAATTAGAATCATTCAACATCATTTTTATCGAAGCACCTGTTTTCATACTCAAGTTTATGCCTGCGGATCTAAAACCGTACCCTCGTTTTAACTTCTCCTGATATCTTTTATTGGTGTTGAATTGTTTGGGGTGGGGTGGTCTTAACGTTCACTTGAACTTGAACAAGCAGTGCATGCTACGGTGTGGTTTGGCGGGGTGCTGTTAACCTTCCTTCGCTTTGGGACAATTTATTGCACTTCCTAGAGATTCAAAATCCCAGATGTTTTTGGGACTTGTGTACTGTACTAGTTTTTGTGGGCGTTTTCCCAAAAATTGATCGTTTTGGACGTTTGAACAAAAAGTGTGCGATCCTTTGTGGGATAACCATGCCACACCACCACATCCCAACCAACCCGCAAGTATGCCTGATGGATGAAAGATGCTATTTGTAACGGCAGCTTCGCATGTCACTTAATTTGAATTTGAAAACCAATTGTAGATTTCAACTTTTCCAAAACAGACACTTTTTGGGATTTGTGCCCGTTTGATGGTTTTTGTGGCCGTTTTGATTGTTTTTGAGGCCGTTTTGAGACAATTTCTGTGCGTTTATTTTTCAAGAAAAACAGTGATGTCATTTGCTCGGGAGAATGGTTTCACACCAAAAGGCATGAATTTTGCAGTAGTTGCTCAAATCTGATTTTCAGCCCCTTTCAAGCTGCTGATGGATGCTGGATGATGCTATCATGCCCTCTTACCCATCATCAAACATCAAAAATGCTGAAACACCCGTTTGGGCAAAAACTAGGTCACATCCCACTTTTTTTCGGCGTTTCATCAAAAAGTGGGAAACACGCGAAACTCCCAATTTTTTTTGGGAGTCCGAAGATCCAGGTTTATTAAATGGAATTGATTGGTATTAGTTGGGGTTACAAGCACAGACTGTAAAGATGGACCATAGTCCCCAATCCCAAAAAACGCAGTCATTGCTTGGGACAAGTCGTTGCGCATCATCACGTGGGATTAGCTGTATTTTTTTGTGATTACTATAGTTGACTTGCTTGGAATCAAAAACATAGACCGCAGACATGGACCATAATCCCGAAACCAACAAACCCACAACTGATTGGGAAGAATCGTTGCACATCATTACATTACATTAATTTGGGGTAAGAAAAAAATAGACCTCAAACATGGACCATAAACCCCCACAAAGCAGAAGAAAAGGTGAGAAAATAAGCTACAGATACCGTAAATCTTATTGCAAGAAGTGCTGACAGAAAAGACAAGAAAACATGCTATGCAAGAAGTCATGAAAGAACAGTTTCAGGACTGAAGAGAAAGTCGAACCGCTTAGACAAACACAACACAAAACACAGAGAAACACTTCACTTCTCGGTACTTATCGATTACTGAACAACGGCCACAATTCCCAAAGCATCCACAAACTATAAAAGCATCCACAAACCATCAAGTTCTCAGCATCCCCAAACATCGCCATCACCAAACATCTCCACATCTGAAATTGGGATCCAAAATGTCATGTGAATGGTGAACCTCAGGTTCAAAATCATAGGGTGAACCCGTCCGTAGGGAAACTGTGGTTGCCGTGCCCCGGGTTCGGAGCACCAAAAAAACCGTGGCAAACAAAGGGGTAACAACGGGGCAGCACGTTTTTAAAAACTAAATGAACCACAAAGCCGGGTCAACTGCAATGTATGTGTCCCAATTGGTTGGTTTTGATGATGTTTGTTGCTTGTGGTGAGTGCCAGACATGAAAAAAATAATATTTGTCATTTGTTGTCATTGTTTGATGTTTTCGTGGTGGTTCCAAGAATGCGGTGTCATTGCCCCTTGTATCTCCTTGTGATTTTGGGATCATGACCCATTCAGTCAAAGTGAGCAATCGGCTGCCATGTTTGGCACATACATGTGGATACCATTTGAGAGCTTCAGGTTTCATGTTAAACATAATGAGGGTATTCATGTTGGAGCATCCAAACAACCATCGTCCTAGTGTGTCGTTGGCAGCTTGGACCAGGTCGGGCGACACCAGGAAGCCCTGGCGGTGTATATATATCAGGACGTCTTAGAGGTGAGGAGACAGGTTTTGGGGCCCACACACCCCGACACACTCAGGACACAGCACTGTGTGGCATTCAGCTTGGGCGGGGTCGGGCAACACCAGGGAGCCTTGGCGATGTATGAGGAGGTCTTAGAGGTGAGGAGACAGGTTTTGGGGCCCAGACACCCCGACACACTCACAACACAGCACTGTGTGGCATTCAGCTTGGGCCAGGTTGGGCGACACCAGGAAGCCTTGGCGATGTGTGAGGAGGTCTTGGAGGTGGAGAGACAGGTTCTGGGGCCCAGACATCCCAACACACTTGCAGCACAGAACAGCATGGCATTCAGCTTGGGCGAGGTCGGGCGACACCAGGAAGCCTTGGCGATGTATGAGGAGGTCTTGGAGGTGAGGAGACAGGTTTTGGGGCCCAGACACCCCGACACACTCACAACACAGCATGATGTGGCATTGAGCTTGGGCAAGGTCGGGCGACACCAGGAAGCCCTGGAGATGAAGGAGGAGGTCTTAGAGGTGATGAGACAGGTTCTGGGGCCCAGACACCCCGACACACTCACGACACAGAGCAGTGTGGCCGTCAGCTTGGGCCAGGTTGGGCGACACCAGGAAGCCTTGGCGATGTGTGAGGAGGTCTTGGAGGTGATGAGACAGGTTGTGGGGCCCAGGCATCCCGACACACTTGCAGCACAGCACAATGTGGCGTTCAGCTTGGGCAGGGTTGGGCGACACCAGGACGCCTTGGCGATGTATGAGGAGGTCTTAGAGGTGGAGAGACACGTTCTGGGGCCCAGGCATCCCGGCACACTCGCAACACAGAGCAACATGGCATCCAGCTTGGGCGGGGTCGGGCAACACCAGGAAGCCTTGACGATGTTTGAGGAGGTCTTGGAGGTGCAGAGACAGGTTCTGGGGCCCAGACATGCCTACACACTCTCAACACAGCACGGGGTGGCATTGAGCTTGGGCGAGGTTGGGCAACACCAGGAAGCCTTGGCGATGCATGAGGAGGTCTTAGAGGTGAGGAGACAGGTTCTGGGGCCCAGCCACCCCGACACTCTCACAACACAGCACGGGATGGCATTCAGCTTGGGCAAGGTTGGGCAACACCAGGAAGCCTTGGCGATGCATGAGGAGGTCTTAGAGGTGAGGAGACAGGTTCTGGGGCCCAGCCACCCCGACACTCTCACAACACAGCACGGGATGGCATTCAGCTTGGGCAAGGTTGGGCAACACCAGGAAGCCTTGGCGATGNCAGGTTCTGGGGCCCAGCCACCCCGACACTCTCACAACACAGCACGGGATGGCATTCAGCTTGGGCAAGGTTGGGCAACACCAGGAAGCCTTGGCGATGTATGAGGAGGTCTTAGAGGTGAGGAGACAGGTTTTGGGGCGCGGGCACCCTGATACAGTCCTCACGGAGAAGCTCATTGCAGAGCTTTCATCCCGTTGATCATTTTGAGGCAGGTGCTTGTGCGCTGTGGGATGATTACACAGCTTGAAGGAAGTCCTGCTCCAAAACCCATTTATTGTTGTTTGATTTATTTATTTGTTTGTTTTTTGTCTACATACACATGAACAGGCTTCATATTCCATATATCCATGTGAATCCATGCATGGTTATGTGCACACATGCGCAACGTGTCCAAACCCACTCTGCCATCCATGAATGACCAACCATCATCCCATCGGGATTCATCGGAAGTTTCGGAGAACATGTTTTTTTGTTAAGTTTGGTTGAAATGGATTAATCCTGGTCAATCTGCTTGCATTTGGGTCGATTTTCATGTTTGTCTCAGTTGTGTTTCTTTGTGTGTGGCCCTGGCTATGGATTTGTGGCATCCTGGAATCCGTTTTGTTTCGTCTCAGCGCTCAGGTGTTACTCAACATGTCACATCCTAACGTACGCAACATAGCTGGTTAAAGTCAACCTTTCTTCGCGCCAGTTGACCTTGAGGTAGGACCATCCATGGGAAACTGTTGTTTCAGGTCACCTTTTCCATGCATTTTCCATCCATGCCTCACCAGCTGATTCAGGTGGAGATGAATCAGAGACCAGTTTTGGCCGGCTCTAAGGGCTCAGGAGCCACAGAGAAACCAAGGTGAGGTTTGGAAGCGACGGAGGGATACGAGATATCCATAGTCACAGTGGATGATGGATGATGGATGGATGATGGTTCCCTATGATTTTTTCCCATTTTACCAGGGATTCCTTGAAAGATATTGGTAGGATGTGGGGTTGGTACCCTTTGGCAAGCGAACATTGTTGGTAATGGGAAAAATCCGCTATACATGGAGATTTTCATGGGAAAATTGTCTATACATGAGTACCGAATCAACAACAACTCATCGAGAGTTGGGATTTAACCAGTAAAGGGAGTAGACCCCAAAAAAGTGATTGGTGTTGCAGATATAGAAATGGTTAATGAATGAAAAGATATGAGAATATCCAATTAACAAGGTTGTCCAATCGATGTTGCTACTACCAACTGGTTGGTGTCTCCCAATAGTTGCTATCTAGTGTCCACCATACCTGGAAAACTGATCCCAAACGAGCACTAATCAAAACCCCGTTTGGATGGTGACTATATGGGATCTTACTACCCGATATTTTCAGGATTATAATAATCCATTTTGGGGAATCCTTATTAACCAGAAAGTATAAAGGAACGACAGATGGTTTTGAACACTGCTCAAATGACAAATTATTTGATGCAATGGCTGAGGAAAAAACACTTGGGATCCCCACCACATTGGCATCGTACATCCTGGTGTCATGGGGATTGCAACAGTGTATGAACTGGAAATTTCGTTCTCAACCAGGCAATAAGTTTTGGGTTGGCACAGAGTCTTGGAAAATGTCCCTCTGGAAATTCAACATGACATAACTTTGGAAAATCACCATATTTAATAGGTCAACCATCATTCATCAATTTTCCATAGCTATGTTGAAAGACCAAAGGATATATGGGTTAAGAAACAAGGATCTGAAACGCAGCTGTGCTACTAAATGTATAAGTGACCCGGCAATAGATGCCTACAGATTGTCGGGACGCTATTGTAGTTCCTTTTTCTGGTGATTGGATGACAATCCCATTTAGTACATAATGATTGCAGTGATTGGGATGAAAATGTACATGAAAAATGTGTAAGGCAATCATGATTAATTGTGCATAGAAATACATATTACATACATACAGGATTTGGGCTTAACAGCATCTTGGGAAAGCACCAAAGTTAGCAACCGATGCGGATATCATTATTAGTATACTTCTACCCGCTACGACTCACCAGTCTCAAGAGTATTGACCACCTATACCTTATACGTTGGATGGTTTAGTACTATGAACATGACCAAATTTCAGGAGGAACCTTCGTTTTCTTTTTTGACTGTTTATTCTTTCTAGATTGGAATGCATGCTACCCAGCCTTTTTGCCGAATATCTAAGATTAGCCATGCTATGTACAAGTTTCATCCCACTTTTGAAAAGTATATGGTTTAATACTTACCTCATTTCTATTGTATTTTGCAAGATGTATCATGATATGATATATCTAATTTCCATTGGACATTTTTCAGATACTCTCCAATAAATTAACATGACGACCCTGGCATCAATCAGGGTTGGAAGATTAGTGAAACTACCACTAAAAATTGGTGACTCTCAGGGGCCTATGTTTTTTTTTACCAGAGGGTAAATCCCATCACTAATCCCTATGAATCACCATAGAATCCCATTAAATCCATTTTCCTATGGTTAACCATCCACAATCCACCTAATATTTCTGGTGTGGCTTCGATAGCTGAACGACTTGGAGCACGAAATGTGGCCGCGCCAGGTAGCCAGTTGAAGCGGAGTCGCAGCAGCCGCGCTGGAAAAAGAGAACGAAGGCTGCAGAGGAAACGTCTTTGATGGGCTAAGATAACAAAAAATGGTGATCTAATGGGATTGATTAAATGGCGATTTTAATGGGGATTAATGGTGCTTTGATATATCAATGGCCATTCCAGGTAGAAATAATTTGGGGGTACCTACGAGATACAAGGCCGAAAATTCAGGGCCATGCAAGGGGATATGGGTATGGCTCAAAATCATTGACCCTATAATTGGTCGGTTTATACTAATTTACCATTAAAAAATGACCATTTTTGGCACCATACTTTTGAGCCATAGCCATATACTCCCAAATTCTATGGTTTTACATGGCACAGTACCTCCACTTTGGGTACCGGAAATGGCCATTGATTACACAAGTGATTTTACTATAGCAATTCCCAACAAGCTGGAATGGTTGGAAACCTTGAGAATAAGAAGTAAACAGAATTAAATCTTTTTTTTACCATTCTGCATGTACACGTTTTCGGTTCAGATCTTCTTGTAATCAAACATGGCAATGGAAAATTACCCGTTTAGTTTGGCCATTCGGTGATTCAACCACAGAAACACGACATGGGAGGGTTGTTTAAGCAGCAACAAACATAAGATACAATGTGAGGCCCCCTAGTTATAAGTTGGTTTATAAACCCCATTAAGTATAGTTATAAGTATCATAAACCATAGTTATTGGAGTTATAAACCAACTAGACTGGATATGGTTTTGGTACACCTAACTGGCACCCCTTTCATAGGGTAGTGATGATTGGTCAGTGACATTGACCCTGTTCTTTAAGAAACCCATATTCTTGGTCAGCCTTGGTGAAGGCAATGATTTCATATGTAGTACTTGGAGGATCATCACACTGAATGACTTATGCTATTATCCGAGTTATAAGTAGGACAACCCACCTTACAAACCAGGGTTATTAAATACTCACTAAGTGGGATGATCCTCGAAGTAACCAGCTAGCCATCTATAGTTTTGGAAAACATATGAAAACATCATTGGACGTGTATTGGGGATGAAGATATTGAAGATACCAAAATAGACCCTTGAATTTGGGTAAACTCCCGGAAGCTACCAATCCAAGCACAAGTCACCAGTCTATTTCTGTTTCTTGTTCCTAACACCTGGTGGATTATGTCGACCTCAGACTTCCCAACCCACGGAGGTTTGATTCTGATCGTCCTCAGTCATCAAAATCAACGGATTCTTGTGCTCGGAAGCAGCCGTTTGAAGGGCTCAATGAACTCAGAGAAGGGACAAGTTCTCGTGTCCCAGGGCATTTTCTGCATAGAATCCCATGCAAAAACCAGTGCCCTAGACATGTTGACATCGCACGTACTCGTAGCTTAGATATTGGCTGGGTGTCTTTGCAACCGGCTCTAAATGCAGAAAAAGAAATGATTTAAGAGGATTGGAGTGCAAACCATCGCATCATTTGAGTTGACTCATGTGGTGACCTGATTTCGGATGACGCAACACGAGGGAACCACCATTACTACCATTACATTTGGGTGAATGACAACACTTTCACTGGCCCCGCCAAAGATGGTTTTCAGGAATCACGAAGATTAAATCCAATCATTGCATTTCTTTCAGACTTATGAAACCACCTACCCTCTGGTAATCAAGCACGGCTTGCTGGAGATTCCACAATAGGTTCCATGATCTTCCCTTTGAAATAGCCACCATGATGTTCTATAATATTCCCATTGAATTAGTGGATTTCCCATTGCAGCAATAGCAGCAATCCATCTCCGGCCGCGCGCTCCTTCCCCTGGCGTGCCGGGTGCCAACGTGACAAGATGGAGGCCGTTTGCTTCCCTCATTTGGTGGCTATTGGTTGGATATACCTGGGTAATTTCTATTCGCAATTCAATGAGAATTCCTTTCAATTTTTCATGGGGCTTTAAAGAGGTTTTATGGGACTTAACTGAAATGTGGAGTATAGTAGTGAATACAAGTCAAGAACGGAATGTTAAGCAGCAAAAGAATTGGTTCTTGTTCGGTCAACCTGAGTGTAAGGTACTTTTTCATAGTAAATCTCTTGCTGCAAAGGGAATGCCTAGTGAAGGTCCAACTGATAGGTGCACCACATCATAAGGTTTGTCCCCCCAAAATTCATGTTTGTTGGTGTATAAAGCCCTAAATCATTCATTAATTATAGACATATCTACCACGAACCATATAGTATCACATACTGTCTGTTCTGTATAAAGTTGTTATATAACCACTTAATACCATTTACTAAGGGGATGATCCTCCAAGCACCTTATTTTTTTTAAGGAGGTTGGAGAACCAATGGTTTCCCTGGGAAAATGACAGCGAATCCAACGGGTTGTTTGTTGCTAGAGAAAATAGTAATGGATGAGTCATAGTTCATACAGGTGGTGCCCCCTGCACAACTAAGTTGGTGATAGTTTGTGTGTATTTCCCCCATCAGCTACAGATGCATCATAAACCCTGGTTATAGGAGTTATTTGCTGAAACTGTGCTAACCATGGGGCACCACCTTGCATATCTCAAAAATGCATAAACAATGGAAACAATGTGGATGTTAACCAACAATGGTAGGAATACAAGGGGAAATTAATGATCATGAGATTTTACTAGAGAAAATAATGATAAAGCGTCATATTTGGGGGTGCCTTATTTTCAGAGAAACCCACATAGCTGATACCAAGAATGACAAATCAAACGTGCGTCCATTGGCACACCACGTTTGAACCATAGCCATATATATATATATATATAGCGATACTTCCCTGGTGAAACCATGGCCTCCTCAGTTTTGACTTCGTAAATCCAACTCATCCAGCACATCCGGTATATCCATCATAAATCAATGGCTTAGCCTGTATTATCTAAGGAACCACCCATTCCATTTTGGACTTTGGCATTTGTTCAATAACCTTTACTGTTTGTATTGTCCAAAACCACCCATTCTTGCTTGGAAAATTCACCCTTTATACCGTTAAAAACTCCTCAAATCATCATGTTTGTTGTGAGATCGCATTAAATCAGCATTTTTGTAGCTGAAATCCATTAAATCGACATTTTGTTCCTTCAATTTCTAGAATCGCATCAAATCACTATTTGTTTGAATCGACATTTTGTTCCTTCAATTTCTAGAATCGCATCAAATCACTATTTGTTTGCCTGAAATCGCATTAAATCAGCATTATTGTGGTTTAACTCCAGGTAAATCAACATCTTTGGTGGTTTAGATCTTAAATCACCTGATTTCTGTGGCTTCAACCGTTGTTCACCCCCAGTGTTTCGGCGGACCGGGAGCTCCAGGCGCCTTCAACGACCATGACGGGGTCCCTATCGACCGAGGCGCCACGGCATGGTGCCGGGGGAGCTTCCTCCATGGTTTTTATAGATGGTTGAAGTGGGGAAACCCCAGGAGTGTTGATATAATTCGCCATAAGTATATCATTAATGGATAATGGATTATAATGGAAATAGATAAAATGGATAATGGATTATAATGGATATAATATTTTAATTACCAACTTATATCTGGGGGGGCCCACATTGCAGGAATGGTGATATATTCTATAATGTGGGTAAAGCAATGCCATAAACCACCCATTTGGGAATGGTTTTCACTGTTTATACCACCTATTCATGGTGAAATTGGGGATGGTGATGATGTATTATTGTTTTACCAACATTAGATGGTTATTTTTGGATCGGAACCCCAAATCATACGGTTGATATCCGTTAATCAAATTGATTAATACTTTATTAGCCAATAGAATTAACAATGTTATGGACATCCCCATATTATGGATGATATAAGGATCCTTATTCTAATGGATAATCCTGTTGTAGTTAGTTATTATAGTTAATATAGCTTGTATTGGCATAGTACCTGATTCAATCATGGATATAGCACGGTATACTCATGGGTACTGGGGCTGCAGCTACATTGTAATCAGTGATTAGTTAGGTATCTCGCCATAGTCACAGGGGTTTTACCTGGTAGTTATAGTCGTGGTCATACCCACCTACAACCCCAGTTGCACCCGAAGGGAACAGGTATTTGAGATCAATGACAATGTCATGTACCTAAATACCAAATCATGGGCATTATGGTGAACTGATGCCATCGGCGACCGGCTTATGTCAAGGCGATCGGCGTGCAATGCCTGAAATATTTCAAGGGCACGGCGGGGCAGACCCCAGCACCCCATTTTATCTGCCAGGATATATCCAATTCAATTCGATTTTCGGAAGTTGTCCTGGCACTGGCAAATTCTTGCAGAGTTGCTAGGATTTTATGAGTTTATTTTACCAGTGGGAAATCCACTACTTGGGGAATCTGTAGGAAATAGATTTTCTTTGTTGAGCAATTTGAGTAAATCCAATGGTTCCTCAAATGCCTCCAAGTTTGTAGATAAAAGTGCGCTGTTTTTTCACAAAAGAAATGTTCTGAAATTCATGGGGATTTAACCAATACTCCCATTTCGATGGAGACATTGTTGGTTACACTAAAGAACACCCATTCATCATAGATATATCTAGCGCAAATCATAGAATTCACTTGTTGATGTTTACCAACTTAGCTGTCTAAATCCCATTAGAAGCCCTCTTCATCTACTTGGTGTGGTACTGGCGAGTCAGGACAGCCCAGAGATACCCTTTGTGGAGAGAACCTGCCATGGGCGCCATGGAGCAGGGAAGTAACGATTACACCCCCAAACGAATGATGGTTTTCCATGGTTTTCCGATGTTTTCCTGCTCTTTCACAACAAAAAAAATGAAGGCACTTTTTTGGGGATATCCTCCGCTATAGGATGATAAACCTTCCGCTAATTTAACAGTTTGCTATTGAAAATGCCATCTTTATAGTTGATGTTGCTATTAAAATGGTGCTTTTCCATAGCTATGTTCGTTTCCCAGAATATATCCCAATTTTGGACATAGCCATGTGAGTCAGGTAGACAACTCACATTTCCAGCAGGCACAACACATGTCACCCGAGTTCCAGTGCGAGGTGGCCAATGTTCAACCACAACTGGCCAAGTTCAGTAGATCTTGCCATCAACAATGTGTTTTGTTTATCATATCAAAATAGATTGAACATGGAAAAACATACTCTCATATCCGACTGAATTAAACAAGATTAAGCATCTAAACTATGTGATTTAATCACATGTGACTTAATTAAACATGGACTATGGGGTATGATGAGTCTTAGTTTCACCCTCATCAAAACATGGTTTCATGTCTCCAAAACAGCTGGCGCTCGCACATCCAAAATCCATGGGATGATCCCTTACCACCCAAGCTGTCAAGCCATGGACAAGCGTCAAGCAACACCCTGATGGGTCTATATTATTGCATATATATACTCACATATAGATGTGTATATATATATATACATGTATATATACTCTCACATCTTCATGGGATATGATGGGTGTAGTTACCCCATCCTGCCTGGTACCGTCATAGTGACAATCAACCATTTACCCACAAATTTATATTCATACAACAATGTAAGTATCTACAGCCAGCCTCACAGTACTGATGTATATACATGTTCGAGTTGGTTTTTGGTTTGGGACAATCAGAAATTACATTATGCTCATCTTTTGTTCCACTGGATCTGAGTTCAGCCACACTTTCTGCCTCTGAGGTCGAGGGAGAAAAGTGTAGCAGCTCGTGAGGGGCCACAGGGGTTGGCATTTCAAATTTTGTCTCATATAATCCACCAAATGGTGATTTCATTGGGGATAAAACTGGGATATTCATGGAATATCAATGAAGATGTTTGATTGAAATCCCTTGAAATCACGGCCAAATCCTCATGACACCAAGGAAACACCAGGGTTTTTCACCACTGAAGGGTGCAGATATCACCAACAATATGTAATACTTGCGAGTTCAAGTATTTCTGCAGTGTTCAGCCTATTATCAACAACACGGGTATGCATATGTCCTACAGGATTCACAGGCGATATCCTCGCCGGAGGAATGGGCGGTCAGTACCCCAAATCCATTCAGTGCATTCACAATTGGACGCGTCTTTTTGTGGGAAAGCCATGGCTTTGGAAGCGTCACATTGTTGGAAAGAATCACACTTCTCAATGTCTACAGAAACCTATGTGAAGCCCGTTGTATGGTGCAAAAACAACACAACTCCACAAGATGTTTCGAACATTTTGCCCAGATGGTGTATTCTGCCTGTTTCGCTGTTTGGGATTGAAGTCACTACCTGGAGATCGAAACCATGAAACCTGACCATCAGGCAACGTCAAGACACCTGGCGACAGTCGTGGCCTCTATCCTAAGATTTCACGCTCCTGAACGAACAAGAATCAGTTGAAGGAGGATTTTTTATTTTCAGCAGACTCAAGACTGAGAGGGTACACTTTAGTCTTGGATATGCTGAAGATGTTTTTTTTGCTATTTCCACTGGTTAATCCACAGGTCAATCCACTATTTACCAATCTTCACTGAGTTTTGTTTGTCAGCTGAAACACAGCTTGGGATGATCAGTTCGCAGTTCTCCACCCAACTCACAGAACTGGGGGCAGGTCGCCCGGTCATATGGCTATGGATCAGTTATCTGTGGCTTATAGCTTACTACTGGGATGCAGCCCCAAAGGGTCAATGTTGGCAGTAAACCATATCATTTCAGGGTGCCACATATTGACTTGTCCCTTCTGACTTTTTGTGTTTGGCTGGCAGTGAAATCGTATGTTGCATACTACTTTCATCTGTTGGCCATCCCATAATTGGCAGGATGCATGAAGTTAAATACATTTGTTGCTCACCCAATTCCCACCTATTCAGGTGTTTCAAAAAGAAACGGGCTCCAGCAGGTTGCAACTTTTGCTGCGACAGTTCACGGTTGCTGAAGAAGAGAAGGTGCAGCCAGAGTGATGACACTACAGTGATTAGCCTTTTGTAAACATACAAAAAGCTATGGAAAATCACAATATTAATAAGTACAGAAATGCACATGATATATAAATGGGTGATGTTCCATAGTCTTTTAAGTTTCCTGAAAGATAGCAACAAGGTTTTGGTACTTGAAGGATCATCCCACTGATCGTAAGTGGTTAAGAACCATGGTGAGAACGCCTTGAAAGAGGTGGGATAAGCCACTTCGAGGACTTATTAATCATAGTGATTCTCCTCCAGTAAACCTGGGTTTGTGTAAGCTGATGTTCATTTTCCCAAGATGAGATCCATCATCTGGGAAATCGATTAATTCAGGGAATATGTCGAATATGTTTTCAATTTTTTGCAGCCCCTTAAGCAAATCCAAGTAAACTAGCAGGTTGCTGTGGACAGCCACAATCGTAAAGAACTAAATGGATGAACCATGGCTTGCAGAGAAAACTGTTAAGTGACCAGAGGGTAATCAACAACGAATGATGAATTTGCCGGACAAAAAATTGGATTAAAGAGGAAAGATATCATCAAGAAACCATCGGTAGATCAGTTGTGGTGTTTTGTTTGTTAATTTGCAGAGAAATGGAAGCTGAAGAATGGGTTTGACTGAAAATATGGTACCCCGTAATCCACTGCTTCATCGTCAGTTTCCGTATCAAAATTGCCATTTCTTGGGATAGCTTAAGTTAGTTATAGTTGTATCTATGTATGTATATATATAGACCATGTTTTCTCATTATATCCCTACTATTGTTGGATTATGTCCCCATTTTTTCATTGTTTATCCATATTGGAGTGGGTGTCTCATTTTCCGACCCAAATTCCTTCCAGTAATCAAACATGGAAATGGAACATCCACCATTTATAGATGTTTAAAAGCTTCATTTAGATCGGAGATGTCCAGCCAGCCACGTTTGATGACACCGGAGGGTATGTCTTCACCCGCTGGCCCNATCCACCATTTATAGATGTTTAAAAGCTTCATTTAGATCGGAGATGTCCAGCCAGCCACGTTTGATGACACCGGAGGGTATGTCTTCACCCGCTGGCCCGGAGGATAGCACGGTGCAGAAGATTGAAACTGACCACCTGCCAGTGGCGCGGCATTTGTNGTTTGATGACACCGGAGGGTATGTCTTCACCCGCTGGCCCGGAGGATAGCACGGTGCAGAAGATTGAAACTGACCACCTGCCAGTGGCGCGGCATTTGTTTGGCAGCCCAGCGGCTAGGACAAGGTGGTGCCCCCCGGTGTATGATAGATATCTTTAGCAGCAAAAACGGTGACTTAATGGGATTTAGTGGGACTAGTGGGGCTCAATGGGATTTATTGGGATTTTGATAGCTAGGTTGGTTCATAATTACGTGAAATCTATGGTTTATGGTAGATATATCGAACCATATCGAACCCTAGTTTTTGGGGTTTATCAATCGACAAACATAAGTGGGGGTCAGCACCTTGTACAAGTTTGCAGGCTAGTGTTGATTCTTGCTTTGGGTTTGATGGGAATATGATAGTTATGTCACCCATGTATCTGGCTGCTGGTTTCGAAGTCAACATGTCTAATCATTTTTCTGGGATGATGATGGTTTTGTTTTCTTGTTGCTCTTTCTTCAATGTCGACACAATTTGGTATAAGTGACCCCCATATATTATATATCCTTTTCAAGCAAATGGTATCAAGTATGCATCCAGATATGTTTTGATTTTAGATGGTCATCCATTTTTTCATAGTCATGCTTTCTTCAACCGTATGTGGATTATGCGAAGTGACTTCTATGTTTGAAGGGTGCTAACTTCACAAAGAACAATGATCCAGCTAGCAAAAATGAGGAACATTGTTTGACTATCTGACTATATCAAAACATCATATTTGTATCATGCTGAGTATCAAATCT
>BGPT01000341.1:60034-102793 GCA_003297045.1 Symbiodinium sp. clade C Y103 | reverse complement strand
ACGAGCGTTCATTTGGTGTAGCTTTGAAGAAAGCCATGGGCAGGAAGGCTTTTGCATGTCCCTTGTTTTGAGCGACACCCATGTATGGTTCATGACATAGTGACATACTTTATATTGTTGGCCGACATCTTTGCTAACTGGAACTTGCGTCTCTTCTGGTTATGTTTGTTGCTTGGTAAAGCCATCATTTAGAATCCAAGTTTGTATTTTGGTGAGTAACGTCTTTTCTACTGGATAAATCTGATTTTCTGTTGAATTCTCAAGTTTTAGAGATGAAAGCCTGGTTGTCTTTGCTTGGTTACAGCTCATGTTGGTCAGAACCTCCTCATCCATTGAGACCACATGTTTGTTGATCATCACCCACGTTTGACAACGTTTCCTGCTTAAACGCACTTTAATTATAACCATGTTGAACCCTTCTTCGTGCTTACACCTCCAAGATGTTCAATCCGTGTTGTTAAAACCCAACTATTTATTTTTCAAATGTCCATGTTTAGGGATTAAAACCTCTTTCAACCTCATTTTCTGTGGCCAAAACTCACCTTTTTCCGTTGCTTCAAAACATCCCGAATCTCTGATGCTTCCAGGGCCGTTGGCTCCGCTTGTGGCATTCAGAGGTGCAGCTGTTCGGCCGCGGCTTCTCCAAGAAGTAACGCCATGAGGGTCGGTTTGAACATGATCATTTAATGGGAATTCAATCAACATTGTCATTTAATGGGACATGTGATGGAAAATACGGAAATATGATGGCTAATGATATTGAATGTCCTGTATATGGAAAATATTGAAAATGTATGGACATATATGGAAATGTATAGAAAAATATATGGAAATGTATGAACATTTATGGAAATATGAAAGTTCATTGAATGGGAAAGATGATGGAAATATGATGGCTCACCCATGGATTTGGGATATCAATGGATTTACCCTACTTTCAGACAAACCCAAGTGGGATCCACAATTGGATAGTTTGGTCAGTGCAAGAACAAACCCAAGGTTGTCCCATTCATTGTTGATCCGTTTTGACCAAATGGGTAATTTGTTTTTTTTTTTTTTTATGATGAATAAATTATACTTCTTGGTTTACTATTTACTATACTACTTGATTGGGTTGCATTCCCCATGCAAATGGGAAAACATCCGGGAATACAACCCAGATACGATTGCCACGAGTCCGAAGTGCAGGTAGCGTCTCAAGCAGAACAAAACCATCAGGCATGGGAAGATGGGTGTGTCTGAAACTTGGGGCCCACATGGCCAGGCTAATAGGAAAATGATGATGAACTATGGGATTTGGAGGTATCCTGTTTCCAAACAAACCTATATACTGTACATACATATATATATATATATACACATATATATATATATATATGTATTACATATATATATATATATGTAAGAGGGACCTTTCAATTCTGTACTATTTGACGGCCTTACTAACTTTCATTCTCAAGAAAATAAAGACAAATGTTATGATTTATGGATTTGTGTTTGAGATGTTGGGGCGATTATGTTTTGAGTTTTGGTTTATGTTGATGTTGGGGATTGTTATGATTTTTGNAGACAAATGTTATGATTTATGGATTTGTGTTTGAGATGTTGGGGCGATTATGTTTTGAGTTTTGGTTTATGTTGATGTTGGGGATTGTTATGATTTTTGTTATCATGAGTTTGATGTCAGATCAGAAGTTATGTTGTTGTGATGTTTGCTGGGGATTGTGTATGTTTGCTGGGGCTTGTGTGTGTATGNATGATTTTTGTTATCATGAGTTTGATGTCAGATCAGAAGTTATGTTGTTGTGATGTTTGCTGGGGATTGTGTATGTTTGCTGGGGCTTGTGTGTGTATGCTGCTGGGGTAGGGGTGCAGGATGGGAAGTGGGCGAGGTCTATTCTAACTATATATATATAATATATGTAGTACTATACATATATATATATATATTACTATATGTAGTACTCTATGTGTATATATATATATATATATCGGTAAACATGACTCAGAGAAGCCAATTCTTGAGAGATCCCTGGAGACATCCCAGGTGTGACAAAAATATAATTGGGGTTTGTGGCCTCGAACAAACCCAAAGATGCAGAGGTAATAGCTATGTGAAAATAGGGGATTAACTCCAAAATGACATTGTTTACCCTCTGGTAANTTGGGGTTTGTGGCCTCGAACAAACCCAAAGATGCAGAGGTAATAGCTATGTGAAAATAGGGGATTAACTCCAAAATGACATTGTTTACCCTCTGGTAAACTAACATAGCTACTGTATATTTCTATATAGATGATTTACCTACGAAGAATTGTGATTTCCATAGAAAACTATTAGTGTACTGGAGGGTAATGGAAAAAATAGTGAGTATTTGGTGGTTTTAGGTGCCCGTTTGTTGCTGGGAATCCAACATGTTTTTGGCTTTCGGATGGTGGTCTGACCCAGACCATGGTGCTAGGGTAAGGATCGAACTTTGGAGCCCAAATATCCAAAACTATTTTTTTNTCCAACATGTTTTTGGCTTTCGGATGGTGGTCTGACCCAGACCATGGTGCTAGGGTAAGGATCGAACTTTGGAGCCCAAATATCCAAAACTATTTTTTTTCCCACCTGTTTGAAGGGTATCTTGAACACCATGGGATAGTAGAGGATGAAATCGGACAGTTCGGACCACACATTGGGGGGTGTTTAATATTAGGGGCATGGGATTACCATTGTTGATTGGTTATCGAAAAGGGGATTATACTACCCAATTTTGAATAGCATTGATAACCCATAATAGCGATACCTTTCTCAACAAACCGGTATTTCATGGGATGAGAAACTGGGTTGATTTTCACGGCTCAAATGTTGTCTTAGATACCCATCATTTGACCCTGACTGGCTAGCCTTAGTGTGATAGCATCATTTGCTATGTTCTTTGCCAAGGCACAGAGGCTCCTAAAATGGGGTGTACCCCCGAATCATCCAGGTCATTAGCCCCCATGGTGACTTGGGGATCCCCCATTTTTAGGAAACCCCGAAATGAAGGAACATACCTGGTTGGTGGCCTGAAACATGTGTTGTTCTCCATCCTGAGATGATGATCCCCAGTGAGGGAGGCTGAAACCAGCCACCAGCCAGCTTTGGTGCTTTGTTTTTTTGCTATGAACGGGGAAAGGTACTAAAAACTGGAATTTCATCCAGAAATCCAGGGATATCCAGGGTATCTCTTAGATTTTGAATGAATCACACTGTAACCCAATGGAATTGGGTCTCTTGGGATGGAAAAATTGTTAGACCCTCAGCTGACACAGAATTGAACGGATCTACCCTCCAGCAATCAAAGCTGGCAAACGAAAATTCCCCATAGATGTGTTTTTAGTTTGGGGGATTCCAACTGCCATGTTGGATTACCAGAAGGCAACTATATAGTTACTATAGCATGGCTCAAAACTATTCGCCCCAAAAAAGGACGATGTCTTGCAAGTCCTTTGCTATCCCATTTTTGTGATCCATGAACATTTTGTTGGTTGGTTTCCTAGAACATCCCATTCAAAGTGGTGTTCCCCAGTTCAAAGTTGATTTATAAACCCCACGAACTAGTTCGACAAGACTACCATCTGGTAATCAAAATGTGGCAATGGAAGATCCTCTATAGATGGAGGTTTGAATGGGAAAATTATCTACCTACAAATTGTGGATTTTCTATTGCCACGTTTTGATTACCGGAGGGTACCTTAAACCCTATCGCAAGCTCTACTCAACCCATAGTATTCTTAGTTATAAACCAATTCTGCGAACTGGTTTAGGAGCTCCGTCTTGGTAAAAACTAGTGGTTTTCGCTGCAGGGAGTCACATGCCGCGAGACAAGCACTGGTGGCAGAGGCGCAAGTCGTGGCCATATAGGGTACGTTGCAACCCACCTTAAAGATAGACTAGCGTTTCCAGGATGTTATGTTATGAATGATGCTTCCCCATATTTTTGCAGATGTTCAATTTGTTTTCAACTTTTCGGCATGTTTTGGGGGCTACTCATTGATGTGCCTCAGACTCAGATGATGATCGATTTCAGGAGATAATTGCAGGAAGCTATCGTGTGTCCATTCTTGTACAGTCGAAGATGCAATTTGTTTTGAAATATGTTCTGTATTATATTTGCAATATCAATATAAATTGCCATCTCAAGCCAATCTACAACCTTCCATTGTGTTGTCACAAGTTCCCTTATTTGTTGATATCTTAAAGTAATATCTATGGACAGTTTTTGATGAGAATAACAAGGCCGAGCCACCAGGTGAATGTCTTGATATCCCACCGTTATGGCCCGAAATACCACTTGTAAGTCAATAAGTTACCCCAGTTCTGGAATGTATATAATCCCATTGAAAGAACCATGTATACCCTCTGGTACACTAACATAGATAGGAAAAATCACCATTTTTGATGGGTACATCAACTATAACTGTCCATTTTCAATAGCTATGTTGGATGATCAATCATCTGTTGGAGTGTCCATAGGTGAGATGCGACGTTTCAACGATGGCCGACTGGTGACTGTTATCATGCCAAAAAGGGTCCAGTTCAAGACACACCCGAAGAAGAGAGGAAAGTAGCCTGGGGTAAACTCACCTTGATGTGGAAACCCTGGGGGTTCCGCATCTTTTTTTTACAGGAGGGCAAATTCCTACTACTTCTCAAATAGTTGTACATTATTTTTCTGGCTTTCTGGGGGTTACTGGAAGAGCAAACGTCATATTTCTTCCCCTATGAAAACACTACCTTCTATAAAATTTGAAGTGCTGGCTGTACAATCTCCTCATTGTATCCATGATTTACCATGATTTACCATGATTTACCATATTTAGCATGATTTGCCATGTTTTTTTGCAAAATAGAATGTTTTTTCCAACCAACCATGTTGGATTACCCTCCTGCAGTGCCGGTTCAATGCCAACCTTTCCACCGTGGTGACTCGCATGGCTCTCAGGAGTTGGATCTGCTTCGAGCTCAGCAAAATGGATTGTTAGATGATGTGTTACATACCTGGATTTGTTTAGTAGGTGATGTTTTATTTTCCCAATAGGACATCTGCCTATATCTACGACATGGGGAATCATTTTGGGGAATATGTTTTATTTGTTTGGAGCAATCAATCCAAGATTATGGTGATATAATGAGGATATTATCAGGATATTGTGGGAATGTAACTGGTTCTCCAAAGGTCTCTAATGGTAAGCTCATTGTGGTACACTAGGGGATATGATGGGAACATAGTGAGAATATAATTGAGAATAGAATAGCTAATAACATCTGATAACCATTAATTGCCAATGTAATCTCATCCCCCTTCATATTAAACATCCCGTTGTATGATGTATGGTCCCAAAAATGTTGTTTTATCACCTACTTTCACCATGGTTATGGGAGGGTGTTCAATATGAACAGGGGATGGGATTAATGGACGTAATTGGAGATGCATGACCACCAATATGAATTTGGTTGGGGATATTTCAGCGACAACCTTGGATGGGCTGGATCGGCACGTTTGTATTGGTTTATCTTTTATTCACCAGCTCAAATCGGCCTCACCATGAACGATTCGTTTAGGGTGTTCATGCCAAAACGTACATTATGTCCAGTTTGGGAACTACGAAATGGGCTACGGACTAACCCAAATAAAGATAGACTGGGGATATCATGGGATGTAGAACGGCCAATATGATATGTTGGTTCGATACCTCAAAATTGTGGGAAAACCAGAAAGTTGATGCGATGGGATTGATGTGATTGGCCCTATACCTGTATACAGAACATTACAAATAGATCTGGGTGGATAGACATCCATTCGCCTGACATGTGTAAAGCAGTTGCCAGTCATATCCATTGACACATGGCTGTAGAATATCTCACAGGCAAACAGTTGGATTGTCCGTTGCCCTGCTTCTTGAAACTCAAAACTATTGTATATCTTGCGGCTGAGAAAGAACAATGACTCTGGGATGATTTTTTGTGACCTCTGAAATCTAGCAATGGACGCCAGCATGTGAGTGCCCATTTCCTGTTGAACCTTTGTTCAGCCTCTGATTTTTCCTAATGGTGCAGCTATGTCATCCTACACATTCAGAACCCATTTATACCGTACCTCAAAAATTGGCTGGCAGGTCGCATGCCCAAAGTTGGTTCCTGCAAAAAAACGATGGGTTGTCTCCCAAGTTGCATTCGTTTGGGAGGTATCTACTTTGGGCATCTTGGCACATTTTTTTTTGCCTGAGATGTAGTTTGTTTACCCCATATGAAAGTTTCCTAAAATGATAGTTTGTTTACCCCTACATCATCCATTTTATCATTTTCATAGGATTTTTCATTACAAATCCATCCATTTTGGGGAACCTCCCATTGAGGAAACCCCCCCTTACAAGGCATTTGCAGTAGCAAGGATCTCGTTGCCATCCGTGGTGATGTGTCGGTTTGCAACACCAAAGTGGTTTATCCAGTTGCTGTTGGGGGTCAACCCCCCTCCAAGATAAAGATCACATGGTGGCTAGGTATGCTTAGATAATGTTATCCAATGTTTTATATATAATATGAAAACAACAATGTATTCAAATGTTTCTAATATATTATGTATATATGCATTGATTTGATGACAAAATTGATTATAATATATCACATATTCAATATATTTGTACATGTGCACGCATATTTATCTACACACGGAATTTTAATCACCCTATCACCCTATGCATTTGAACTAGATTGTCCTAGCTGCACACCTCCAGCGGCAGCTCATGCGAAAGAAAACCTGTGCCTGGCCAAGGCTTTTGCGCGCGAGCAACAGCAACAGCACAACTGGAATCTCGGGGTCAGGTCCTTGTGGTCAGAAACCGCTGGCTGACTGGATTTGTGCAAACTGACTGGTTCACCCAAATTAAAAGATAAAAAGGATACATTTGCCAGCCAAAATTGGAACATACTGGAAATTCAATGGGATTTCTTGATAAGCCGAATGGTGAATGATACGTTCATAACTTGATTAGCGTTAACTCTTGTCCGACTTTGCCGTGCAATTTTGCATGTTGTATCCGCTCCAGGATGGTATGAAGGTATGCCTAACTCAAACCTAGTTCTGATGTGTTTTGTAGGGCTTGACATATGGGTGCGTCTGAAAATACCCTTAAAATAGCAGACTTAATCAGGAAAATGATGATAAGCTACGGGATTTTGGGGGACCCCATTTTCAGACCAATCCATATTTTGACCATGTTCGACCCTTGAGTTGGGTTTGTGAACCATCCTTCAAATGCTCATGAAACTCGGAAACCCCGGTTTGTTTCGTTTGTTTGTGGGTTTTCAGTGCCGTTTTCAGTGTAAGGTGTTGAGCGACTTGTGAAACACACTTTGATAATGGTTGGAAAAGGTTAGATCGGGGATAGTTGGAGAATCCCTCGGATCCTGACTAGTTAGTTACCCTAGTTATAAACCTATTATACAAAACCCCGGAAGCAGGATTTACTAGCCAAGGTTCTTAGCCAGCTACTAGGTGTGATGATCCTCCAAGTATGAACTTTTCATGGTGATATTTTAAGGCTGGGGTAAACCTTGATGAAGGGTAGTCTAATTTGTGTTTACCTTGTTTGCCATTAAGGAGGTATACTACAACCTGGGGCCCACAAACAAGAGAGACGTGGGTTTATAACTCCATTAACTGGGGTTTAAGTATGGCTAATGGAGGTGATAAACCAGCTTACAACTGGTGGACCCCACCTTGTACTCAGCTATGTTTATTTAGTTTGAACTTGTTTGACACCAGGATACCCCAAATTTTGTGTGGTTTGTCATAATGTTCCCATCCACAATTCTATTAGGGGATACCCGATGTTCTGGACATTCTCCACAGCTATGTCAACATGTCGACATCAAATCTCTTTTGTGTGCCATTTCTATCATGTTTCAAAACCGTTTTAGCGATGCTTAGATTAAACGAAACATTTGGCAGGTGCTTCTTTTTTCATATCAACATGGCTGATGGTTATACAGTATCCCGGACATACCCAATTTCCTGGTTTCATGGCTCAGTTGAATCTAGGTTTGACACCTGGTGTTTGGCACATTCGGTGTCTCGGCTGCAAGTGCTGGGGATTTCCTGAATTGGAAGGCCCACAATCCAAAATTCATCTTCTTTTCCCACCTGTCCCAAGGTCTCTTGAATCTTGATGTGTTTCTCAGACGAAACTCTTCCTATCATCAGCTATGATTATGAACTCTATGGTCATTGCCCAAATGTTGGCAAATTATACCCCTGCGTTCGTCAATCATCATTATGGCTTCACAAGACTTTACCGGCCGGTGACTGTTGTCCCCATGTTGGCGAACAAGAAAAAGAGCGGATTTCCCCATATTTGTTGATTCCTCTCCCCATCTTGATGGTTTTAACATGTTTTGATCTCAGTGCATATGTGATTAAACAGTAAAAGCCTCATTTCTTCTGGATCAACTACATCTTAGATATAGCTAGAGTTACTGGTGAAACTAAACCAACAAACATTCCTCCATTGGTTCCATCCTACTTTTGATAATGAGTTAACTATCTAATATACTATAGACTATAATATTATCTTTTCAACTCCATTTTTTCAAGTTGTTTGTTTCATTCTCCACCAGAGTCTGCGCCATGCCAGGACTTGGTTCTGGGCGTCCTCACCTTTCTTGCCACCTCTGCCTGGGATGCCTAGCTGGAGAGATGGACAAGTTGTCGAAGATAAATTTCTCAGAAACAAATGTGTGTTCTTTGATGAATTCACCATGTTCTGGGGATATAATGGGGAGATATCTTATGTAATAGGGATAAATACAGAATACATTTATATTCTTGTTGGGTTATAGGGATATAATCTGGATATATGTATATATTCGATAGGCCTACAATGTGATATACAGTCGAGTTGGTGATTTGAAAACCTGTTTTGTTTCCAGTGTTTTTTGGCAAGGTGCATTAACTACACATGAAACATATATATGCATACATGAGGATATAGCAATTGACAATTTCGGGAAGGGTTACGCTACCCTTTACAACTACCCTTTACATGTTGGGTATCATCAATATTCCATGATGGAAATCACGTCAGAAACCAGCTAGATCGAGATTTTCCTGCCGCACTTTCTGCTTGGTATCATTAGTCGTTGTTTCTTTTGCCATCAATGGAGTTAAAACTAAACCACCCATCTGGATGTGATATGTTTTGCTGACATGTGTGATAGCTTTCCTGCCAGTATGGTGATGTAAGCAACAACCATGGGAAATTCAACCACTAATTGTTGGATGTTTGCAACCGCCCTGAAGGTGGATTATTTCGATGGATTCTCCATGCGTTGTGAATGAGTTCGTGACTCCTTTTGCGGCGGGGTTGTCTGCTCATCACTTGAAAAAGATCCTTAAATCAGGTGACTGAAATCATCCCTGAAGGGTTCACCACACGTGGGAGAAAGATTTATGGCTGGTTGGTCAATGTTTGTATTGGGACCATAGGTGTCAGACAGGGATTTTCAGCAACATATTAAATATATCCAGGCCTTATACGCTGGGTAAACCTTCTCAAGGTTTCTGAGGCTTAATGCAACCTTGATTTGTTTGTTGGCTTTGACTCAAAAAAGGAATTGAATCATTACCTTCAATGTATCAGTGTTTGACAAATATGTCAATCTGAAGGTGCGTTTGCAGTATATAATTGTACATATATGCTCCAAGGTGTTGGCGCAACAAAGTGTGAATCTTGGTCGGTTGCTCTAAAGAAATTTCCTTATTCATAGATGACTTTCCAACAACAACATTAGGATCTTCCTTTGCCAGTTGGTTATGGAGGGTTTAAACTGCTTTAACCGTGATTGTTGGTGATATCCCGTGAGACATCCCTATCAACTGCTCCAATTTCCATTATTGCTGCTTGAATCAAGCTAAATTCCTTTGTTGCTGGTCAAATCTTGATGTTTGTGAAACATCAGAGCCATTCCCATTTCCAATTGACAGCCACAAGGGTGGAAATGGGTGATTTTCACCTCTTTGTTTCCCACATTTTCCCCAAAAAACTGGGCCCCGGGAGCAACCGCAGTAAGGTGCTGATCGCTTTGTGCATCCCTTGCGGTTTGGCTCCGGTCCAGATCGTTGCATGGTTCCTGAGCGAGGCGCCTGTTGAATAGTTTGAACAGAACCCATTAGACATCAAGATGGTGTTTGACAATGCCCTTTGACAAACATATTGGGGATAAATAGCTCAGCCACTGTCATTCGCGATATGTCCAGGTTCCCATTGTGGTTGGTTCTTCAGTTGCAGCAACCAGTGGAATTGGTAAATCGGCGAGTAGCTGATTCTATTCATGTTGACCCATTGTGATTGATTCCCGCTCTCACCAGATGACATTAGGTTTACCCCTATTGACACCCCATTTTGATTGGTGAAACCTATTCTTCCATTACTTAAACCAGGTCGGTTGTGAGAGTTGGAGATGTTCCAATTCTTCAAGCTGAGATCATAGTGATATCCGCATTCCAACCACCAATCCCAGAATTGGATGATGGGATTTTTTACAGGAAACCCTGGAAACATTAAAGCCATCCGTGAAACCTCATTAAAAGGTTGGTGTCCTATTTGAATCCAATATGACCGCCATAGTTCTCCATATTTTCCAAGACAATCCAATCGGATCTGATTTCTGATCCTCTTTTTGTATCCGGACACGTGAGGACAAGCCACAAGTGCCGACCGTGATCAAGGCCGATCTCTGCCGTCTCCCAGGGGGATTTCTTGGGAGATGTGAGTAGGATCTGGGCTTGGTACCCTTTGGTAATCAAACCTGGTTGCCAATGGGAACTCCCAGGACTCAATGGAGGTTTTAATGGACAAAACATGACAAAACAACTCGAATCAGGGATGTTCCATTGCCATGTTTGATGGCCGGAGGGTACTCGAAAAGTGTTGGGAAATGCGCCAAATTTGATTGTTAAGCACCATTTCCATATGAAAATATGGTAATTGCTAGGGGTATAATCCATTTTTAGAACCACCCAATGAAAAAGAGACACCTCAACTGTTCAACCTACTGGACTAGCAACAAATCACCAAAACTTGGGATTTAACCAGTAACAAGTTGGGGAGTAGACCCCAAAAAGTGGTTGGTGTTTCAGATATAGACATTGTTGATTAATCATAGGCTATGAGAAGATCTGATCAGCTTCGTGGTCCAATTGATAGTTCTGTTACCAACTGGTTGGTGACTCAGAAATCGTTGCTATCCATTGTCCATCGTACCTGGAGAATTGTATCCCAAATGAACACTGATCAAAACCCCTGTTGCTTGGTAATTATATTAGATGTAATAGGGTTTTTTATCATCAAAATACTGGGATATAAGTGGATATAACTGATACATGATGGTTCATTGATGATTATGTGGGATTAAAACGGTTATACTACCCAATATATGTGGGACTATCATAATCCATTCTGGTAATCCCTATTGAGCAGGCAATATAATGGGACGACAGATCGTTTTGAACAGTGCTCAAATGACAAACCATTTGATAGCCGTGGTTAAGGGATCAAAAAAAGGATACCCACTGTATTGGCATCATACCTCCTGGTGTCATGGAGATTACAACAATGTATGAACTGGAAATTGCGCTCTCAACCAAGCAATAAGTTTTGGGATGACACATTGTCTTGGAAAACTAAGCATGCAAATTGCAATTCACATAGCTTTGGAAAATCACTGTGTTTAGTAGGTCAACCATCTATAAATGGCCAGTTTTCATGGCTACATTGAATTACCAGATGATATAAGGGTTTGAACAAGATTGAAACACCATTGTGTCACGACATGGGGGGGATACAATGCATGAATAGCGGCCTTGGGTCAAAAGTGACCCAGCAAGAGAAGCTTTGCAGATTGGCAGGTTTTCTTGTGATAGGATGATAAACCCACGTAGTACATAGTTGCAATGATTTTGATAAAACTGTGCATGATTGTATGTTTTAGTGTATATAGGTAATTTTACATATATAAGAATTTGGGCGGGACAGCATGTTGGGAAAGCACCAACGTTATCGATGCAGATAGTCTACTTCTACCCGCTACGACTCAAGAGTCTTAAGAGTATTGACCACTTATACTTTGGATGGTTTAATACTATCAACATGATCAAACTTCGGGATAAACCTGCATTGTTTTGTTGTGATAGCTTGTTCTTGCCAGTTTGATTGGAATACATGGTACCCAGCCTTTTTTGCCGGATATGTAAGATTAGCCATGTTATGTACAGGTTTAATTCCACTTTTGAAAAGTTATATGGTTTCAATACTTACCTCACTTCTATTGTATTTACAAGATGTATCATGACATATCTAATTTCCGCAGGACATTTTTCAAATGAGCCATCCACAATCCGCATCATAGTTCTGGTGTGGCTCCAGTAGCTCAACCACTTGGAGCACGTTTAGCCGCGCCAGGAAGCCAGTTGAAGCGGAGTCGCAGCAGCGGCATTGGAAAAAGAGAACGAAGGCTGCTGAGGAAGCGTTTTTGATAGACTTGAAATGATATCAATGGCCATTTCAGGTACCTAATTTCGGCTGCCTCATATTGATGGACTTGGAATTATATCAATTTGGAGGTATTTGTGATGTTTTGGAAGTCCTTAGGTCGTGTTGCAGGACAGTGATGGATTGTTTCCGACGATGCATCCCAGATGGCAGATGGTTATGGCTCAAAATTGGGTAGCCTATACAAAAAACTAGTGTTGTGTTACTAGATTTCCACTAAACCGGACTGGACATTACCATTTGAGGATTAGTTATTTCGAACCATACCCAAAATGATTCCATATGCATTTAGGGGTGAATTATTTGGAACCATACCCAAAATGATCCCATATTGATCAGTGTACTTGGGGGTGTCTCCTAACCAGTGATGCATGCAATGTCCAACGAAACTGGTTCCCCCCCATGATGTTTTGGCGGATTTGACTGGTGGCCATGCCCTGGTTGATAGTGTTCCTGGCACTCCATCCGCTCCGGACACGGTTCCATCGCCATGGCCCGGTGCCTCGCCTTCGTGGCGTTGTTGGCTGCGGCGTCGTGTGTCCTGATCGCCGTCTGCCCCAGTGAAGTGCACCGGATGGAGCAGATGCCGCGGGAATGGGTGAAGAACTGGCAGAAGACGCTGGGATGTACAGTGATGAGTCATGAGGGTGATGATGAAGATGAATGACTTGATGACTTGATGACTTTATGACTTGATGAGTGATGGTTGATGATTGATGATGAATGATGATGATTTTGGCGATGATGATTATGATTATGACGACCATGATGAGGATGATGAGGGTGGGGAAACATGTGCGATGACGGGGTACGTCCGGTGTCATCAGGAGTCATGAACTTCAAGAATCATAACCCATGAGGTGCCATATCAAAAGTCAAGTTCAGCAGTTGGGGTTCGTGTGGGTTAATTAATTTTGGGCTCATTCAAGACAACACCCACTTGGGGGGTCCTGGATTTAGCATGATTTAGGTATTCAACAGCGTTGTCCCCTGCGGCTCGCCAAATAGGAAATGGCGGCCATGCAATAGAACGATTGCCATCTCAAGGGATCCGGGTGCTTGGGCCCTGTAATTATCATGTTTCAGTGGTGCAATTGAAGGAATACCCTCAATCAAACGTGGCAATTGGCAATCCCCCAAAAATGCAGGTTTCGATAGGAATATCCACTATAAATGGTGGATTTTCCATTGCCATGTTTGATTACCAGAGGGTAACCAATTTTGGATCTTGCAAATGTGAGCTCCTATCGTTTCGCAGGACACTGGAAGCTAAGCCATGCAGTGCATGTTTAATTTGACAGAGATGCGCTGGGCATCATGGATGTTGTCGACCATTGGGACCTACATTGTGTTGGGAATTGCAAGACATAGGTTGTTTGCATGGAGATGTTGTTGAGGAGGGAGCATGGTCTTTGATACACAAAATATTCTCCAAACGTTGGCTCATCTCTGCATGGATAGGATATGATGCGTTCAACTTAATTGTTTCAGATCTGAATCCACCCTTTTTTAAAAACACAACGCTTCTATCATCAATGTGGGAACTGTTGGGCGCTTCTCTTCTTGTAGATCATCAAGTATGTTGGTGTTGGCTGTTTGAACCGGCGTTTCATATACCCGGCCTTTCCCATCCAGCCTCTATAATGACAGAGTTTTTTGGTCCCTCTGTATTTCGATTCAATGAAACAGGTTTCTCACTGTATGCAGTATGATTTCTATATCTGAAATCTGATGGATTGCGTGTTTATAAAAACAGAGGTTTCTCACGGTTCTGTCTATTAGTGTGTTAACCGGCCATCCTGAGCAAGTTTGGTCGCTTTATGTCCTTCAAAGACAATTAAAATCCCCGTGCCAACAAGGATGAGAGGACTTAGTAGGACTTGGCCATGTTGGGAAAGGGGAGTCGGTCATGAAGCCACTCTGAGGACAAAGTTCTTGCCCAACATGTTCCACCCTTTGGAGTGCGAGGAGTGGCACCAAATCCCCATGACCCTGGCAACGCAGTGCATCGGTTGGGTCGTGTCGTTCACATGCTGCGCCATGGGGTCTTTCGTCATGATCATGATCGGTTGGGACGCCATGTCTCATCTGGGTCTGTGCCCGCCGCGGCAACATGCGACGTCGCTTTCTGAAAATGTTAAGGCCATGATAGTCTGTGCTCTTGTGGCCATACCCCCAATTCTTGGGATTCTTGGAGCCACGGGCATCATGCAGGTGCTGAATCCGCACCTCCGTTGGAGTCTGTTCGTACCGAAGCACATCCAGAGTTGCGAAATACAGCTTCTGCAAATGCCTCCCCTCTTTCCATCAGAAGCAGGGGCGACCCTAGAGCCCACCCAGATGACATTCCGTCAACACTTTTTTCTGTCTCTGTTAACCCTCCAACTCCTCACCGCCTGTCTGCTCGGCATGTCATTGACCTTTTTGGCCACTATTTGTCGGGCTTGCCGAAGGAGCTCCAACCCATTCTATGCCCCAATGGAACCAGAAGTGCAGTTCACCTTCACATTGGTGGAACACGTCTCCTTCCACGTTTTCTGTGCCGGCATAACCTGCTTAGGTGTGATGACCGACAGCTTCAGTGTGACAACCGGCACCAGCTGGGAACTTTATATACTCTTTGTCGGTGCCCAAACCTCAAGTAATCTGCTCGAAGCCCTGTACTGGGCAGTGCACTTACCACCTGATGCAGGTGTACCATCGTTTGGCTGGCCAGTGGTGAGCTCAGTGCTCCCAGTGTTGGGAGAACCGTTGGACACTTGCAAAGATTACTTCTTCGCCGGGATTGCGTTGAGCACTGGCAGTTGGCAAGGGCTCTTATTTGCCACAATTGCCATAGGCATCCTCATTATTTCCAACACATACCTGCGCAACAAGCACAAGAATGCACTAGGCAGAGACCTGTTGTCGGTCAGAAAAGCTAGCTTTCCCAGCAAAGCCGAAGGCATTCTGGCCACACAAACTTCGCCTACCAAACTCGCCATTGCTCTGAGCGAAGACCTGCCACAGGCAGTGTTGCAATCACTGTTTGTGGTCACCTGTGGCGGAAGCCCAACGCAATACGCTTTCATTGGTCTGAGCATCACAAAGATTTTGTGCTGCCTGTCTCTGCGGGCAGTGGCCCTCAGACAGGATGACCGACATGGCGAGGCGTCGGCGGCCAACGTCGAGTTCTACCAGATGATGATCTTTGCGCTGTCCTTGGTAGTGGGACCTCAGCACTCCTGGATGTTGCACTGGAAATTCTGGCTGGCACGGAGCTTGGGCGAGGTCGGCCGACGTGTTTTGTCCGTTCTTGGGCTATTGTCCCGGTGAACTTCCGGTGCCACTGATGGTCTATTGCAGTCTGTTTCAAGTGGTTCGTTGATGTTCTTTGTGTTCACAGGTAGGTAGTCATCTTTTCCAAGCACATCAGGACCTTGATGAACCCCTTTGAACCCTGGTTTCTTGCATCTGGTATTGGCGTTTCTAGTGTTGGTGTAGTGTGGTGAGATGGCTCTGCTAGACATGTTGAACATCCGAACTGGATGTGGAGATGCGATGCATCAATATACGAAACAATTCGTTCAAAATAAATCTAAATTCACGTTGATTCCATGCTTTACCCATCGTCCCCCAAAAACACAGGGTGATACGGAGACAGGGAGGGAGAGAGAGAGAGAGGGAGCGGGTTTTCATGTCCTGTTGCAGGGGGTTTCATTATGTTACACTCCTATGTTTTTACTTAGTGCAAGAAATAGTTGTTCTATTTAGTGCAGTCTGTCTTTCACTCCTCAGATTATATACCCTTTTTGAGGTTCCATGATGTTCTGTGTTTACTTGAACATCCTGTAGATTCATTGTGCCTCTTGTTTTTGTTTGTTTGTGTTTTGTTTTTGAGATTGATGGTTGTCTGACCATTTTTGTTCTGAAAGCGTTTGTTCTGGTAAAAAACTGTCCGAGGGGGACTTTGCTTGCATATCGGCCGCACTTTTTCTAAATGTCTTTAGCTGCTTCTGGTCCAAAATGAACCTCTTAATTGTGATCGTATTAAAATTCGATCCTGTGTGCGAAGTGGCAAGGGCAGCTCAAACTGCATTGCCTGCATGACCTATGAAACCTTTGCCAGCCCAACAGCTGAGTGAACACAAGTTGACCCCATTTCACCCAGAGCATCTCTGCGCTAGATCTTCTACCGAACGAATAAAGAGAACCAGCTTTTGCCTTCACAAGTTCAGTTGATAAATTATCAGTTGAAATGGTTGAATGATGACCTGTTGGGATCAAATTTTGGTGCCCCAAATACTCACATGACATTTTTGTTTGATTTGCGCTCGGTTGCGGGTTTTTGTTGCGTCCGTTTTTGGTTTCTCTTACGTCCGTTTTGCGGGCAACTGTCCGAGCATATCTACAAAATTCGACAAAATGCTCACGTTAACATCTCCAGAGTAGTATTGGGACATACATACTTCTGCCCACTAAGCCGGTTTGAAAGCCTTCTCACGTTTCAAGAGTTCGGGACAGTCAAACACTTGCACAAGCACAGGCACGCGTAAACTTACAGCAGCCTGACATCTGGCCATTCGTTATGTTTTCGGAATTTTGTTGAATTTTGCCAGCTACTGATGCTATTGTAAACTGTTCAGCTCGTGGATTCAACGTGGTTTACAACCTTGTATTTCTACAGCTCGTTGCAATCAAGTACTCACACTTACCCCACGAAGCTTGAGAAAAGTGGCTGTCCCACGCATAGCTCAAATCAAGCGGCCAAAGTGCCACATGCACCAGAAAGTGGCAAACATTGTTTAAAAAATCTGTTTGCATTGGTTTGCCCATTTTTCTGAAAGAACATCCGTTTGCGTCCAAGAGTAAACACACAAATTAGATATGAAATCTCTAGGATGTATATAGGTGGAACTTGTTCGTATGGAGGGGCTTAAAGAATAAACATGGAAACTGACAGGGTACCAAAAAACACCCTAGTCCGGGGATTCTATATTTAAGAAGCATTGGTGGAGAGTTCTGCTCCCCTATATTTAACATATGCCAGCATGCCTGTTGATTTCTGACTAAAGAGCCACAGATTTTTCGAAGACATCGGCACTGGCTCTCCATTCTTTGAGTAAGTAGCGTAGCACAGACACCGCAAACCTTCACTTTGTTGCAACAACCGGTGACCGTTACGGGGTACCCCAAACGGGCAGCGGCAATGGAGGACATGCCGCTATGTTTACTGTATCAGGTTTGGCCTTTTACAGTTGTAATTCAGTGCTACTTAGAAGTATTTATAAGTACTTATAAGTCAGTTATGGAAACTATTTTGATCAGTTATAAGTCATTAACTGGGCGCTTATAACTGCTACTTACAACTGGTCTAACTGCTTTTGCAACTGTTATAACTGCTTTTCTTCCGATTCTGTAACTGCTATAATTGTCTTTTTGTCGAAAACATAGTTATGAACATAGGCAAAGATGATCGTCACAGAGTGACATGCTGCTTGAAAGAGCAGCCACAGATATATGATGAAATTCATAATCACAAATTTAAAAAAATCCATGACAACCTCACGTATCTTGATATTTGGATTGAATCATAACTTTTGTTAAGAAGTAATTCCCAATCTGGGCCATTGAGTATTCAAGAGATACCAAGCAGGTTTCAATCTATAAATACACAATGTTTAAGTTTTGAAAATTGAAACAAATATAGATTAAAAAAAAAGGTAAGTTTTTAAAAATACTACATTTATGATGTTCCATTCGAAACTAAAAATAAATAAGTTCAGATTTGTTTAACCTTATGATTTTCTAATTCTGGGCCAAAACCTTTATACGTTCAGAAAAAAATTGAACTTATGGATTTCCTATCCTCCACGAAACCTTGATAAGTTCAGAAATGTTCTGAAAAAGCCATAAGTTCAGAAAAATTCTGAACTTATCTTGTTTCCCTTTAGATTCAAAGGAGTATAAGTTCGGAAAACTTTCTGAACTTATGATATTATCCTCCTTAACCAAACCTTTATAAGTTCAGAAATTTTCTGAACTTATTGGCTTTCCTATCGTTAACGAAACCTTGATAATTTCAGAAATTTCTGAAGTTATGGAATTTCATTTCTGATCTAAACCTAGATAAGTTCAGAAAATTTTCTGAACTTATGGCTTTTCCCTTCCTAAAGTAACCATAGATAGTTTCAGAAAATTTTCTGCAATTAAAAATGTTTCTTCGCAACCTAGACATTGATTATTGTATTTCTCTCAATTTGCAGTTGAGAATTTTTTCAAACAAAATCCCACAAAGCCGGGAGAAGCTTAGACAGTTTGACAAGGAACTCAAATAACAAAATTCAATACATATTCATTTCAAATTCCATGATTCTTTGAAACGAAATTTTAGTAAATATGTATTGCTGTCAAATTACTTGGCATCCCAAAAAAACATGTTGCTTTCGATATCGACAACAAAATCCTATATGAGCAAAATCAAGTACATTTTTCGATACTGCATCATCGCGAAAACCATATCAAGGTACGTCCAATTCCAAGAAAATACATGTTCGTCCTATAAATCTAACTGCTATAACTGTTTTTTCCTCATATCATAACTGTTATTAACTGTTTTTGTAACTGCTATAACTTCTTTTAACTGACTTATAAGTTCAGTTGATCCAGTTGCAACAGTTATGCCTAACTGCCTTAAGTAGGCTAACTACAGTTACAACTCACTATGGACTTATAAGTCGTTATAAGTTGCTTATAACCTAACTTAAAACTGTAAAAGGCCAAACCTGATATAAGTATTGTATTATATATTTGCATTTAATCCACATCATTACTGCGTAAAACTACATAAAACATTGCCGGTGTGATAACAGCATTTTACAACAGTGTACCACACACTATAAATTGGAATCATTCAGCATCATTTTTATCAAAGCACGCTGTTATCATATTCAAGCTTATGCCTGCGGATCTAAAACCGTACCCTCGTTTTAGCTTCTCCTGATATCTTGTATTGTTGCTGAATTGTTGGGGGTGGGGTGGTCTTAACGTTCACTTGAACTAGGACAAGCAGTGGATGCTACGGTCTCGTTTGGCGGGGTGCTGTTAACCTTCCTCCCCTTCGGGACAATTTATTGCACTTTGTTAAATGGAGCACAGACCGTAAAGATGAACCATAATCCCCAAACCAAAAAACACAGTCATTGCTTCGTTGCGCATCATCAATTGGGATTACAGTAGCTGTATTTTTTTGATATTGCTAGTTGACTTGTCTGGAATCAAAAACATCGACCGTTGACATGGACCAAAATCCCGAAACCAACAAACCCACCACTGATTGGGAAAAATCGTATCACATCATTACATGACATTAATTGGGGATAAGAAAAAAATGCCTCAAACATGGACAACATCCCCCAACAAAGCAGAACCAAAGGTGAGAAAATAAAGCTATACTGTAGATACTGTAAATCTTGTTGTAAGAAGTTCGGACAGAAAGGACAAAAAAACATGCTATGCAAGAAATCATGAAGGAAAAATCTCAGGACTGAAGAGAAAGTCGAACAGCTTAGACAAACACAACACAAGACACAAAACACAGATAAACACTTCACTTCTCGAGACTTTATCGATTACTAAACAACGGCCACAATCCCCAAAATATCCTCAAACCGTAAATCCCAAAAACATCCACAAACCATCAATTTCCAAGCATCCCCAAAAATCACCATCACCAGACATCTCCACATCTGAAGTTGGGATTCAAATCGTCATGTGGAGGGGGAACGTCAGGTTCAAAATCACAAGGTGAACCCGTAGGGAAACTGTGCTTGCCATGCCCTGGGTTCGGAGCACCAAAAAACCGGGGCAAACAACGGGGAAACAACGGGGCAGCACGTTTTTAAGAACAAAATGAACCACAAAGCCGGGTCAACTGCAATGCTGCAATGCATGTGTCCTAATTGGTTGGTTTTGATGATGTTTGTTGCTTGTGGTGAGTGCCAGACATGAAAAAATATATTTTGTTTGTCATTGTTTCATGTTTTCGTGGTGGTTTCAAGAATGCAGTATCATTGCTCCTTGTATCCCCTTGTGATTTTGGGATCATGACCCCTTCAGTCAAAGTGTGCAATCGGCTGCCATGTTTGGCACATACATGTGGATACCATTTGAGAGCTTCAGGTTTCATGTTAAACATAAGGAGGGTATTCATGTCGGAGCATCCAAACAAGCATCGTCCCAGTGTGTCCTTGGCAGCTTGGGCCAGGTCGGGCGACTCCAGGAAGCCTTGGCGATGCATGAGGAAGTCTTGGAGGTGAGGAGACAGGTTCTGGGGCCCAGACATCCGGAGACACTCAGGACACAGAACAATGTGGCATCGAGCTTGGACGATGTTGGGCGACACCAGGAAGCCTTGGAGATGTATCAGGAGGTCTTAGAGGTGCAGAGACAGGTTTTGGGACCCAGACATCCCGACACACTCTCAACACAGCACAACGTGGCATTCATCTTGGGCAAGGTTGGGCGACACCAGGAATCCCTGGCGGTGAAGGAGGAGGTCTTGGAGGTGAGGAGACAGGTTCTGGGGCCCAGACATCCGGAGACACTCGCAACACAGAGCAACGTGGCATGGAGCTTGTGCACGGTTGGGCAACACCAGGAAGCCCTGGCGATGTTTGAGGAGGTCTTAGAGGTGGAGAGACAGGTTTTGGGGCCCAGACACCCCCACACACTCAGGACACAGAGCAATGTGGCCGGCAGCTTTTACCAGGTTGGGCGACACCAGGAAGCCTTGGAGATGTATGAGGAGGTCTTAGAGGTGAGGAGACAGGTTCTTGGGCCCAGACATCCCGACTCACTCACGACACAGCACAACATGGCATCAAGCTTGAGCACGGTTGGGCGACACCAAGAAGCCTTGGCGATGTATGAGGAGGTCTTGGAGGTGCAGAGACAGGTTTTGGGGCTCAGACACCCCGACACACTCAGGACACAGAACAATGTGGCATCCAGCTTGGACGATGTTGGGCGACACCAGGAAGCCTTGGCGATGTATCAGGAGGTCTTGGAGGTGAGGAGACAGGTTCTGGGGCGCGGGCACCCTGATACAGTCCTCACGGAGAAGAACATTGCAGAGGTTTCATCCCGTTGATCATTTTGAGGCAGGTGCATATGTTGTGCGCTGCAGGATTGTTACACAGCTTGAAGGAAGTCCTGCTCCAAAACCCATCAGCATATATATATATATATAATATATATATATATAATATATATTTTTAATATATATATATAATATTTATTATATATATATATTATATTTATACACCTTTGAACAGGTTTCATATTCTATACATTCATGTAAACCCATGCATGGTTATGTGCACACATGCGCAACATGTCGATACCAGCTCTGCCATCCATGAATGGCCAACCATCCCATTGGCATCGGAAGTTTCGAAGAAGATTATTTTTGGGTTACGTTTGGTTGAAATGGATTAATCATTGTCAATCTGTTTTGATGTGGGTCGATTATCATTTTTGCGTCAGTTGTGTTTCTTTATGTGTGGCCCTGGTTTTGACATCCTGGAATCCGTTTTGTTTCGTCTCAGGGCTCAAGTGTTGCTCAACATGTCACAGCTCAACGTAGTCTATATCTACGGCTATATTATAGCTAAAGTCAACCGCACCACTTGACCTTGGGGTAGGACCATCCATGGGAAACTGTTGTTAAGGTCACCTTTTCCCTGCATTTTCCATCCATGTCTCACCAGCTGATTCAGGCGGAGATGAATCAGAGACCAATTTTGGCCGGCTCCAAGGGCTCAGGAGCCACGGAGGAACAAGGTGAGGTTTGGAAGCGACGGGGGGATATGAGATATCCATAGTCAAAGCGGATGATGGATGATGTTTGGATGATGGTTCCTTATCATTTTTTCCCATTGTGCCAGGGATTCCTTGGGAGATATTGGTAGGATGTGGGGTTGGTACCCTTTGGCAATCGAACATTCTTGGTAATGGGAAAAATCCATTAGAAATGAAGGTTTTCATGGAAACATCATCTATAAATGAGTACCAAGTCAACAACAAATCATCAAGAGTTCGGATTTAACCAGTAGAGGGAGTAGACCCCAAAAAAGTGATTGGTGTTGCAGATATAGAAGTGGTTAATGAATGAAAAGATATGAGAATGTCCAATTAACAAGGTTGTCCAATCAATATTGCTATTACCAACTGGTTGGTGTCTCCCAATAGTTGCTATCTATTGTCCACCATACCTGGAAAACTGATCCCAAACGAGCACTGATCAAAATCCCAGTTGGATGGTGACTATATGGGATTTTACTACCCAATATTTTGGGGATTATACCCTCTGGTTATTTAACATAGCCACGGAAAATCTCAATAAATGGAGGTTTTAATGGGAAAATCATCAAAAAATTAACCATTTTCCATGGATATGCTCAATAACCAGAGGGTAATAATCCATTTTGGGGAATCCTTATTGACCAGACAGTATAAAGGGACGGCAGATTCAAATTAGCGGTTGAGCCATGCTGGACATCTTTGGTAGCTGGCCAGAAGATCAATGTTCAAGCCCATTTGGTGGTGTACGATCCGATTGGTTCCAAACATTTGTTCAGATCGGTGATTGACAAGAAGTTCTTCACTGCCTCTGGGGTGTGTTCGAACCTTCCGGTTTTTTCATTCCTGCAAGTGGAAGTTCAGCAATGTCATCCAAGGGTTCATGTGGACATCAGCCAGGGTCATCAATTGGGGCATGGTATTCCCACACCGGCCATGTATGGGGAAGCCGTGGAAGTTTGTGCAGGTATCGGGATGATGGGTGAGGGGGTCAAAGCCTGTGGACTCTCAGTTTGTGCAGCCAACGATATCAGCAGCTCTTTCTGCCAGTTTCAGGTTCGTCAAGGCCAGCAGAACGTAATCCAGGGAGACATAGGTTGCCCAGAGGTCATCGCAGGTGTCCATGCAGCCCACCCTAGGCCTAGCTTGATCACAGCGGGGTTCTCCTGCCAACCCTGGAGCCAGCTGGGGGATGGGGGCCAATCCAATGACCCTAGATCAAATTGTTTGGTGAAAGTATTGGAGATGGCTTTCTGGTTGAGGGCTTTTAGTGTTCTCTTAGAATGCGTGGAAGCAGCAGGTCGTGATCCGGAAGTACAAGCCGTCATTCGACACTTTTGTTCCTTGATGGGATTTCGTCAGGCCCAGACAGATTTGCACTTAGGATCCATCATGCCTGCCAAAAGGAGCCGATGGTGGTGTCTCCTCACCCGAGGGGATATCCCTGACATCCGCCTGAGACCACTTCCAGTTGTTCAGCCGCCTCCGGTTCTTGGGGACCTGCTACCATTCTGTCCTAGTTGGGATGAGTATGATATGCATCAACTATGTCTTGACCGGTACGAAACCAACAAGTTCATGGAGTTTGAGGGTTTGTATTCAAACATTGTGGATACCACTCAACAGGTCAAAACTGCCCTTCATGGCTGGAGTAACCAATTGTCGGGGTGCCCATGTGGATGTAGGTCCCATGCTTTCAGTGAGAGTCGCTTGAGAGAGAAAGGCATTTTTGGGGCACTTGTTCCTACTGAGGGTTTCATGAACACGTACTTGGGAAAGCTCCCCAACACACGTCACTTGCATCCATGGGAATTGTCTCTGATTCATGGGGCCAAGCCGAATCGGATTTGGAAGCCAAGCCTGAGGCTTTCCATTGCAGGATTGGGTCAAATGGCCGCGCCACTGCAATCGTGTTGGGTTGTAGGACATCTCATGCAAGCCCTTGAGCTAGAGGGGAAGAGCATTTGTCCAGAGACCTATCTCTGGCATCAGGTAGGATCTGTGTTGTCGGTAGTTCAAGCTGAGCATCCGAGTCTTTTCCAGCATCCGAACGTCCAGTCATTCGCCAGTAGAATCCATCAAGCTCTGGGCCAAAGTGCCCAGGCCCAACAGGGGCCTGTCTGCTCCATTGGGAGCCCAAAGGAAAAAGAAGAAACAAACAGCCACCGGGAGGGACGGAAGAACCCAAAAAATGAAGAGCCTGGAGCCGACAAGAAAGCGGACCGGACGCAAGAACTGGTGATTGATCAAAAACAGCCAGGGCCCGGGACCCCAGAACCCGAGAAGAAGACGCACCAGCCAGGGCCCAGGACCCGAGAACCTGAGAAAATGGATGTCAAACAGCCAGGGAGAGGGGCCCCAGAACCCTCTGACAATAAGGCGATGGAGACGCTAGAACTCCCCCCTCCCATGTGTTTGCAGGCCAAGCCTTTGGATGCTTTTGTCACCAATGGCCCCTCCCCCCGCCTATGTGATGACAAACAAGTCAATGCCAGTGGATCTGTTTGTGGAATTGCCTCTTTCGCCAACAGCCCAAAAGCAGCCCAACCCATGATTTTTCATGCCATGCCAGGGGACTCGCCCGGGGTCACTGGTCCCTCCCCTTTCCCAACAAAAACGAAAGTATCGGAGCCACCCCCGCCGGCTCAATGCACAAGTAGGGAAGCTAGGTCGGAAGCAGTGCTGATGAACCTACCGGATCTCCCAAAAGGAGCTGCAATCATGGAGCCTGCACTCAAGAAGCCCAGAACTGAGGCTGTGATTTCGTCAGCGTCGCCCTCAGTCAATGCCACAGGATGCGAGCAGTCCGGTGTGCCAAGTCATGATGCACCATGCCAAGATCGTTCAAAAGCAGCCCAACCCATGGTTTTTCAGGCCATGCCAGGGGACTCCAATGAGGTCACTGGCCCCGCCCCTTTTCCCCCAAAAACTGAAAGTCAGGAGCACTCCAAGCCGGCTCCACCACTGGAACCTTTGCACCTGACCAAGGAAACTCAGGGTAGTCCACAAGCGGTTGTTGCGAGTGGGGGGATTGTGGCATTTGCCAATCTTGGCGAAACTCCCAAAGGAAATTTTTCGCCGCATGAAGAATGTGTCAAGTCAAGTGAGCACCAGGAGGATAGTCTCACTCAAGAGATGCTTGCAGCCGTTGAAAAGATTGATGAGCACGTTGTGCCACCTGCCGCCTCCCCTGTTGAGGTATCCAAGCATGTAGTCCAGGTCATACATGATCATGCAAAGTCACCCATGTTTGTCTCCATGAGCAAGGTTGACACAGTCGGGTCTATCACGGTAGCGGAAGACAAGTTGCATGTAATGTCACAACCGATCAGAGCCAACACGTGTTTGGGTACTATGTTGCGATGTGCATCCACCACAACCCCGTTTCAGCAAGTTTTCCTGCGATCCATAGATCACTGCTTTGAGGGCCATTCCTGCGATGAGGGTAAGATGCCTTTTGCCCTTTACTCGAACATCCCATGTTCACGTTTGCAAGTGTTGTTTCATCAAGAAGCCTGGGTTGCAGCAGATGAAATGGAGTACTATCTCAGTATGATGACCGCCACTGGTTCCAGTAGACATGGTCCCATTTTCCTGATGCCACTTTCAGTTTTGGATGAAGACATGGAACCACTGCTGCAGCGCTGGATTTGCCAGCTTGCCCCTGCCGAAGCTGCCTCAGGCATGATCGTCACTGCACTCTGGGTCTCGCACCACTGGTTTCCAGTTGTCATTGCCTTGGAAGAAGGGTCGATTCACATCACCACCACACCAGGGGGAAAAGATTGGATCATCCTTGCCACAAGGGGATTGGGGAACCACTTCACCGTTTCCACCACCCCCATCACTCAAGTGTTTAACAATGACTGTGGGTTCCAGGCTGTGGGATGGCTCATCAATGCATTGTTTGATCCAGAGTTTCATGCCCCTGCCTACAAACCGAGACCAGTCGATGAAACTGCGGCCATATCATGGAGGGGTTTGTTTGAGTACCATTTGCACACTCAAGGACTTGCGCAGGAAGAAGTTATCCCATCCAACCTGACATTTGGAGGGGTGGCCAACCAAGATCTTCCCACTCAGCTCTCCCAACTGCTGCAGGAAAGAGGTGTCCCTCAAAGCGAAGTGGAAGCCAGAACTGAGGCCACTCTCACAAAAGTTGGGCGTCAACCTGTGATGCGAGCTATGCGTTCTAAGGAACCTTGGAAAGAACTGAAGCAACTGTGCAACCAGCTCACACCAAAACACCAACTGGTCCTTCCGTCCGAGATGCAAGCTGCCATTGAGGCCAGAGCAGGTCAGGACAAGCCTTTTGGAGATCGGTCCAGAAAGATTCGAGATTTGAAACCAGCCAAGCAAATCCAACTCTCTGCAGAGGATGTCACTGTCCCAGATGGAATTTTCTGTGACCAGCATCAGCGGGGTTTAGGACAGATTCCCTTTAGCAGCATTGGTCCCGAAGCACGAGGCATTGTGGTCATCCAGGCTGCCAATGTAGTCCCTTACATCCGAAATGGTCAACCAATTTCCAAGTCAGCTTTGGGTCTCATCGTAGTAGATCATCATGCACCCATCCTTGAAGGCATCGGAACTCTCATCCGGTTTCCGGCAAGGTGTGAAAAAACGGGGGAAGCCATCCTTCTCACGGGCCGCCTCATTCAGTTGGGAACCTTGAAAGTCACACGCTCAGCGCCAGAAGCCCAGACTAGAGTGGAAGAGGTGGGGAACCAAGTAGTTCGCACCGTGACCTACCGAGACGAATTGGAGAACATCCCTTGGGCCAAGTTCATTGAGAGACCCATTCGTCATATCATTCAGGCCATACCGGCTTTGCAGGGAGACAGCCAACATTCACCAATCATCGATATCTGGGACCGTCAGTTCCTCACCACAAAACTTGACAAATGTCATCCAGGTTCAGCTGAAGTCTTCATGGCTTGCTTTCGTTTGGAGAGCAAGAGTGAACCTCTGGATCTTCAGAGTTCAGGTATCGCAGGCCATTACCTGGAGCCCAGATCAGTTGACGGGAGATCTCCTGACCCAGCCTTCAGGGTCATCTGGCTCAAAGGTGAGAAGCAACAGGTTGTCCTTGCTGCCCAGTCGACATCTCAATGGAACAGTGTAGTTAGAAGTGGCCGACGATTTGGCTTGAGGGTCAAACTTGCGGATGCTGAAGCCGTTCACATGCAACACAAGCCAACCACTCCGTTTCTTGACAGTGACAAGCTTCTGACTTTTCATGCAGGGCCATTCCCTCATGGCACAAATAGAGCAGCCCTTTTGAAGTTGTTTGCCCAATGGCAATGGGCAGCCAGACCTTGTCAGCCAAAGAGCAGAGCACCGAACGGCCTTGGGGTGCACTGGGAGATTCAAGCCACAGCCAAGCCTCCCTACGAGGTGTATCAACTTCAACATGCCGACGTACTGATCACAGAAGTTGTCAAAAAATCGCCCAAGCAGATTCAGCCTGGCGTGGATGTTCAGGGGTCAGCCAAGACCATAGCTGCCTTGACAGCCAAGACTGATGCTTCCAGCTCCCATGACCCGTGGGCCAGTGATGATCCCTGGAAGGGCTACCAGCCCACTGCCAAAGCGGCCAAGGTTTCTGATGGAACAAGGACTGACCAAGTCGACATGATCGTCGCCAAGGTTTTGCAGAAAATCCAGCCTCCAGGCCTTCCGCACCACACTCCCATGGATGACGGAGACACCCCAATGGGAGGAGATGATCGAGTTGTTGATCTTGAACAGCGCATGAACAGCTTGGAAATGACAATGCAGTCGAATCACCAGAAGCAGGAGGTGCGCAATCAGGAAGTGGACCTCAAGCTGTCAGGCCTGCAGGACCAAGTTGATCAGCAGTCATCAGACCTCAAGGAGCACATTGACCACAAAATGGACCAGCAGTTGTCGCAGATCGAACGCCTCTTGTTGGCACAGGACCCCTCCAAGAAGCCTCGACATGAATGACAATCACAGCGGGTGCCTCAGCCCGAGGCACTGACGCTGCTACCAACATCCGATGATCCCACAGTTGAGGCGTGCTATGATGCATCCAGTGTGCGCACTCCTTCAAAAGCAGCCCAACCCATGTCTTTTCAGGCCATGCCAGCTACCTCCCGAGAGGTCACTGGCCCCGCCCCTTTTCCCCCAAAAATCAAAAGTAGGGAGCCTGCCAAGCCCGCTCCACCCCGAGAAGCTGAGATGCCCAGGTCCACAGAGCCTGCAACTGTCAAGCGTAGAGCTGAGGTTTCACATGCTAGGTCTCATCATGGGAAATGGTCTTTCCTGGCAATAATGAGGTTCATCATTTTGGTGACATTTGCACGCGTTGGCGAAGCATCCAACCCAGGGCCCATTTTGGGCACCACCAATCCATCCGGAGCCCTTGGAAAAGGCGACCTGTACTCAGGCCTCTGGAGTGACAGCGCTGAGCCGCAGATTTGGGGCATCTCTGAGTCCCATTTGACTGAAGCAGGGCTTGCCAAGTTCCGTCAGGAGTTGAAATTTCAAGGTAGCCAATGGAAGGTTCACCATGGAGCTCCAGCCCCTGCTATGAGCCAGAATCTAGGCACCACAGGTGGTAAAGCCGGAGGTGTCGCAGTTTTGACCAATACACCAGTGCGGGCCCTGGCCACTGACTGGGATCCATCCACTTGGGCCACATCACGAGTTCTTGCCAGTGCAGTTTTTGTGCAAAACAACTGGATCAAAGTTGGAACATTTTACGGGTATGCCAGGGATGCCCACACAAAAGCCACGAAAACAAAGACTGATGACTTGTTGCAAAGCCTCACCCAGCGCATCGTGTTGCAGTCTCGAGGTTACCGTGTCATTCTAGGCGATTTCAATGCTACCACTGCAGATCTTCCCCAGTTTGACACCTGGCGACAACATGGCTTTCGGGAACTGCAAGAGATAGCTGCCACCAAGTGGGGTCGGGAAATTGATGTTACATGCAAGAAGACATCCACCAAAGATTTGGTTTGGTTGAGCCCTGAACTCATCACCAAACTTGAGTCTGTTCATGTCGACTCCACGTATTTCCCTGATCACTCCATTGTTTATGGCAAGTTTGCTGACCTCGATCCCTTTGTGCCAGTTCCAATTTGGTTCAAGCCGCACCGTCTCCCATGGGATGAAATACCCAGTGATTATGCATGGCCACACCACGCACACAAAGTCGGCTCCATACCTGAAGTGTTTCATGCGATGGAACAACAAGTTGACTGTGCACTGCGGGATGCCTCCAAACCAGGTCTTTTGCATGCTCAGAAGGGGCGATGTTCTGTTGTGGCTCCAACTTTTGTGCATCACCCTGTAGCCCCTTTGAAGCCTTCCCGCCGTCATGAGTTCCAAATTGAATATATGGGGGAGAGCTACCAACATGTTCAATGGTGTAGGCAATTGCGCCGACTTCAGAGCCTGCTGCATGTCCTGCGCAAGGAATCACCCAATGCAGCCACAGTTCGTCACCGCCATGAGCTGTGGAAATCCATCCGTGGTGCGTCTGGCTTCCCTGGAGGATTCCCCAAAGCCTGGTTCCATAGAGGCCATGTTACTGTAGGAGCACCTGTCTCCCTGCCCAAGCAAGTACCCAGCCCTGAGCAAGCCATGCTGATTTTCCAAGATTTCCAAGCTGAGTTCAAAGCATTGGAAAAAACCCTCATAGCCCACCGTAGGAAAACAGCCAAACTGCGCCGACTCGAGAACACAAACGCTGTCTATGCGGATGTCTCCAAACCAAGGTCCATGCCAGTCCAGTCGGTCGTCACCAAAACCTTTGTGCAGGTCACCCAGATCTCTGAAGACGGGCTGCAAGTGCAGTATGAACCTCCGACACTGTGTGTTGATCAAGAAGTCAGTACGGAGCATGGATGGCTCCAAATTGCAGGCCATGAGCCAGGCCAAATCAACCTTGCCGAAGAAGCACCATTGGAAATAGGCGACTCTTTGACCCAAGACACCATGCAAGCCTCCAAACATGCAGTTTTTCGAGCATTTCAGGAGTTGTGGGAGCCTCGATGGCAAAAGCACCATACCATGCCGAGTGATGCCTGGGAACCATTTGTCCGCAGGTTGAAAGCCCAGGTTCCAGCCGCCACTCAGACCCTTGCCTTCCCACCGATAGATGCCACCCAGTGGAGTAAAGTTGTGAAAGCCAAAAAGGCCAAGACCGCTGCTGGGCCCGATGGAGTGACCCGTGAAGACCTGATTCGTCTCCCACCAGCCCTCCAGGATCAGCTTGTCTCCTTCATTAATGATTGTGATAGTAATGCCACTGCTTGGCCAGAAGCCCTCATGCATGGACATATCACAGCCATTGAAAAGACACCAGGAGCTATGGGACCACAAGACTTCCGACCGATCACAATCCTGTCCCTTCCATACCGTACATGGGCAACAATCAGAGCCAGACAAATTTTATATAATTTTATCCTACCTGGATAAATTGGCCCCAGCTGGCCTGTACGGCAATCGACCTGCCCATTCTGCAACTTCCATTTGGTGGCGGATTGCGGCTGACATCGAAGCAGCCATTCAATCTGGAGAAGGGTTGTCAGGGTATGTCACTGATGTTGTCAAAGCCTTTAACTGCATAGCTAGGCCAGTTGTCTATGCAATTGCCATTCATCTTGGCCTGCCCCTTGCGTTTGTCAGGAGTTGGCATAGAGCAGTCTCAAGCATCCAACGGCATTTCATAGTTGACGGATCCTGTTCAGCCCCAATTGACGCAAGCACAGGATACCCCGAAGGTGACCCTCTCTCAGTTTGTGCAATGGTTTTACTCAACATAGCCATGCATTACATGGTTGAGGCCGAGGTTTCGCAAACCAGGGTAGTCTCATTTGTTGACAACTGGGAGGCTCAGTCATCCAATGTTGAGGTCACCAACCGCACGTGGACAGCAATGGAATCATTTGCACAGCTTGCTGACTTGCAACTTGATCACCGGAAATCATATTTTTGGGCCACTACTGCAGTTGACCGCAAGTACTTGATTGATCACCAGCGGAAGGTATGCCACCACTCAGCAGATCTTGGGGGACATGTCAACTACACCAGAAAGGTCACCAACTACACAGTGAGGTCTCGAATAGGCAAAACCAAGGGCTTTTGGAGCCAGTTGATGCGCAGCCCAGCGCCCCAGGCCCAAAAACTGAGGGCCATTATGACTGTTGCATGGCCACGTTGTTTGCATGGGGTAGCAGGAGTTGGTTTGGGGGCGGAACACTTGTCCAAACTCCGGTCAGCCATGATGCAGAGCATGTACTGGAACAAAAAAGGAGCCTCCCCAATCTTGCAATGTTTGCTGCTCCCTCCCAAGTGCGACCCGGGGTTCTACGCAACCTTTGATACCCTGATGATGTTCCGGGACCACTGCAATGCCGAGATTGTTTTCCCTGTCCTGACAGCTTTGGTCCTTCAGCCTCCACGTCATTTCGACCCTGGTCCCGCAGGTGTTTTTCTGAGTAGGATCCACCAACTCAATTGGCAGTGGGGGCATAATGGATACATAGTAGATCATGAAGGTTTGCAATGGCACATCCTTGATGCCCCGGTCCAGCTACTTCGAGCTAGACTCAAAAGTGCTTGGGCAGCCATGATGGGCTCGCTGATGGAATCACGTCAAGAATATCAGGGCATGATGCGTGTCGATGTTGACGTTTCCAGGCATACCCAAGGGTCGTTTCCTGCTGATGGTCAAGGGTTGTTGAGAACAGCTATGAATGGTACTTTCTACACCAGAAACAAACAAATCCATGCAGGCAAAATCCCTGATAAGTTTTGCCCCTTTTGCACTCGAGAAGACAGTGTCCACCACCGTATCTTTGAGTGCGAAGCCTTCTCTGACCTGCGTTCTCATGTCGATGATTCAGCTTGGGCTTTCCTACACCAGCAGCCGGACTGTACCAAGTTGCATGGTTGGTTTGTAGAAGGGTTGGCAGACAAAGAATTCCGTAGAGCCCTGATGGACATCCCTGACACTACTGGAAGTTTTCCTGTTGACCTAGACCTCCCCGAGGTTGTCCACATGTTCACTGACGGATCGTGCACCACCCCCCAGCGCCCCAGTGCTCGACTGGCCACATGGGCAGTCAGTGTAGCAGTTTTGCCAGACTTACGTTTCTGCCCAGTAGCTGCAGGGGGGGTTTCCGGGTTGTACCACACCACATTGAGAGCCGAAATCACCAGTGCAATTGCCGCCGTGCGCTTTGGCCTATTTGTACGCAAACAGTTTTGGGTTTGGACGGATAACGACCTTGTTTGCAAACGAATCAGGGCTTTTGCAAGTGGATGTGGTCCTCCAACTGCGCGCAAGCATGATCATGACTTGTGGACCCAGCTCCACTCGTTGTTGACCAGGGCTGTAGGCTTAGGTCTGTTCCAAAGGGTTGTCAAGGTTGCTTCCCACCAGAGACCAGACTTCTCCGATGTCATCGAGCAGTGGGTTTTTCAAGGGAATGAACATGCAGACAGATTTGCGACAGAGGCGAGACTCCACTTGCCGTCTTTTTTGCAACATGCCAGGATGAGACTTGAAACTGCACTTGACCGTAGGTACAGGGTTTGTAAGAGTTTCCATAGCATGTTGGTCCAGTTTGGATTGCGGTGTGTTGAGTCCAAACCAAGGGTTGAAAAACAAGATGAAGTGAGGTGGGATCGAGCCAAGTACCTGAGTAGTCAGACGGAGCACATCAGTCTGGATGGGATTCCGAGAGTGTTGGTAACTCCTGTTGAGCACAACTTAGGTGACTGTCTTGAGCCACTTCACAGATGGTTGATTAAATTAACTACTGCTGCTGATGCAAGGCCGCTTTGGTTGAGCAGCTACCAGCTTTTCGCCCATTTCCAAGCCACGACTGCAGGGTGGGGATTTCACTATGATGCTAAGCATAGGTCATGGTCTCTTGCCGATAGCTATGTTGACGCCCAGGGGTTCAACTTTTTGAAGCTTGCTGGCTGGCTCCAGGCCATAGTGAAGGCATTTGCCAAGTTGTTCGGGCTTGTTGCCGAAGCGAAGGCCCAACTGCCTTTCGGAAGTACGATTCGTTGCTGGCAACGTTGCCTGCAGATTCGGGCATCACCCAAGGAGATGGAGGACATTGATGGTGTCTTTCGTGCTGCGGGGGTTTCCCACGTCAAGATCGTGAGCAAGGCATTTGGTCGTTTTGGCCCCATTCGAGGAGTTCTTCAGTAAGTTGCCGGAGCGGTCGGTTCTTGTTTCACCAGGTGCCGAATCACCCGCAGGCGAAATCGGAAAAAAGGGACGGCAGATGGTGTGTGAACACTGCTCAAATGACAAACGGTTTGATAGCAATGGCTGAAGAAAAAGCATTTGGGATCCCCACCATATAGGCATCGTACATCCTGGTGTCATGGGGGTTTCAACAATGTATGAACTGGAAATTTTGTTGTCAACCAGGCAATAAGTGTTGGGTTGACACAGTGTCTTAGAAAAGTTCCCTCTGGTAATTCAACATAACCTTGGAAAATTAATATTTTCAATAGGTCAATCATTTGTCATCAATTTTCCATAGCTATGTTAAAATACCAAAGGATATATGGGTTAAGTATCAGTTGTGCTACTAAATGCATAAGTGACCTGGCAATTGAAGCCTTCAGATTGTCAGGACACTATTATAGTTCATTTTTCTGGTGATTGGATGACAATCCCATTCAGTACATTATAATTGCAGTGTTTGGGATAAAACTGTACATGATAAAAGTGTATATAGGCAATTATGATAAATTATGTATATAAATACATAATACATACATACAGGATTTGGGCTTAACAGCATCTTGGGAAAGCGCCAAAGTTAGCAACCGAAAATGATATCATTCTTAGTACTTCTACTCGCTACGACTCACCAGTCTCAAGAGTATTGACCACCTATACCTTGGATGGTTTAGTAAGATGAACATGACCAAATTTCAGGAGGAACCTTCGTTGTTTTTTTTTGACAATTTATTCTTGCTAGATTGGAATACATGCTACCCAGCCTTTTTTGCCGGATATGTAAGAGTAGCCATGTTATGTACAAATTCCATCCCACTTTTGAAAAGTATACGGTTTCAATACTTATCTCATTTCCATTGTATTTGCAAGATGTATCATGATATATCTAATTTCCATTGGACATGTTTCAAATACTCCCGGGTAAATTAATATGACGACCCTGGCATTAATCGGGGTTGGAAGATTATTGTAAAACCACTAAAAAATTGTGATTTTCAGGGCCTATGTTACTTTACCAGAGGGTAAATCCCATTAATCCTAATGAATCACCATAGAATCCCATTAAATCACCATTAAAATCCATTAAATCGCCATTGTCCTATGGTTAACCATCCATAATCCACCTAATATTTCTGGTGTGGCTCCGATAGCTGAACAGCTTGGAGCACGAAATGTGGCCGCGCCAGGTAGCCAGTTGAAGCAGATCGGGTCGCAGCAGCCGCGCTGAAAAAAAGAGAACGAAGGCTGCAGAGGAAACGTCTTTGATGGGCTAAGACAACAAAAAATGGTGATCTAATGGGATTTAACCACTATAAAATGGTGATTTCATGGCGATTTTAATTGGGATTAGTGGTCCCTTGATGGATTTAAGATTATATCAATGGCCATTCCAGGTAAATAAATCGGAGGTATCTACGAGATACAAGGCCGAAAATTCAGGGCCATGTAAGGGGATATACTCCCAAATTCTATGGTTTTACATGGCAGAGTACCTTCAGTTTGGGTACTTGAAATGGCCATTGATTATAACAGTGATTTTACTATAGCAATCCCCAACAAGCTGGAATGGTTGGAATCCTTGAGAATATGAAGTAAATATCATTTTTACCACTCCGCATGTTACGTGTTTTCGGTGCAGATCTTCTTGCAATCAAACATGGCAATGGAAAATTACCCATTTAGGTCGGCTATTTTGATCCGGTGATTCAACCACAGAAACACGACATATGGGGTTTGTTTAAACAGCAACAGAAATAAGATAGGGATCCAAGTTTACTGAAGGATGGATATGGTTTTGGTACCCCTAACTGGCACCCTTATCATAGGGTAGTGATGAATGGTCAGTGACGGTGACCCTGTTCTTTGGCAAACCCATATTCTTGGTCAGCCTTGGGGAACGCAATGATTTCATATTCAGTACTTGGAGGATCATCACACTGAATGACTGATGCTATTATCACAAACCAGGGTTGAATACTCACTAAAACATATGAAAACATCATTGGACGTGTATTGGGGATGAAGACATTGAAGATACGTAAACTCCCGTAAACTACCAATCCAAGCACAAGTCACCAGTCTATTTCTGTTTCTTGTTCCTAACACTTAGGTGGATTATGACGACTCCAGACTTCCCAACCCACGGAGGTTTGATTCTGATCGTCCTCAGTCATCAACCAACGGATTCTTGTGCTCGGAAGCAGCCGTTTGAAGGGCTCAATGGACTTAGACAAGGGACAATTTCTCGGTCCCATGGCATTTTCTGCACAGAATCCCATGCAAAAACCAGTGCCCTAGACATGTTGACATCGCGCGTAGCTTAGATATTGGCTGGGTGTCTTTGCAACCGGCTCTAAACGCAGAAAAAGAAATGAGTTAAGAGGATTGGAGTGCAAACCATCGCATCATTTGAGTTGACTCATGTGGTGACCTGATTTCGGATGACGCAACACGATGGAACCACCACTACTACCACTGGCCCCGCCAAAGATGGTTTTCAGGAATCACGAAGATTAAATCCAATCATTGAATTTCCTTCAGACTTATGAAACCACCTACCCTTTGGTAATCAAACATGGCTTGCTGGAGATTCCTGAATTGTTTCCATGATTTTCCCATTTAAATAGCCATTTAGAGGGGATTTCCCATGATGTTCTCCAATTTTCCCATTGAACTACTGGATTTCCCATTGCAGCAATAGCAGCTATCCATCTCCGGCCGTGCGCTCCTTCCCCTGGCGTGCGGGGTGCCAACGTGACAAGATGGAGGCCGTTTGCTTCCCTTATTTGGTGGTTATTGGTTGGATATATCTGGGTAATTCTATTCCTAATTCAATGGGAATTCCGGAATTCCTTTCAATTTGTCATGGGGCTTTAATGAGGACTTATGGGACTTGACTGATATATGGAGTATAGTAGTGGGGGATACAAATCAAGAACGGAATGTCAAGCAGCACAACTGTTGGTTCTTTTTCGGTCAACCTGAGTAAATCTCTCGCTGCAAAGGGAACGCCTAGTGGAGGTCCAACTGATTGGTGCACCCCATCGTAAGGTGGGTTTTCCTCAAAATTTTATGTTTGTTGGTTTATAAAGCCCATGAATCATTCATGAATTATAGACATATCTACCACGAACCATAGTATCACATACTTTCTGTTCTCTATACAAAGTTATTTACCATTTACCAAGGGGATGATCCTCCAAGTAACTTTTTTTTTTTGAAAGGGGTTGGAGAACCAATGGTTTCCCTAGTAAAATGACAGCGAATCTAACGGGGTGTTTGTTGCCAGAGAAAATAGTCAGGGATGAGTCATGGTTCATACAGGTGGTGCCCCCTGCACAACTAAGTTGGTGATAGTTTGTGTGTATTACCCTCATCAGCTACAGATGCATCATAAACCCTGGTTAATTATTGGAGTTATTGCTCCGACTGTGCTAATTGGGCACCGCCTTGCATATCTCAAAAATGCATAAACAGGAAACAATGTGGATGTTAACCAACAATATAATAGGAATACAAGGGAAAAATAATGATCATGGCAATTCTACTAGAGAAAACAATGATAAAGCATCATATTTGGTGGTGCCTTATTCACAGACAAACCCACATAGCTGATACCAAGAATGACAAATCAAACGTGCGTCCATTGGCACACCACGTTTGAACCATAGCCATACTTCCCTGGTGAAACCATGGCCTCCACAGTTTTGACTTCGTAAATCCAACTCATCCAACACACTCGGTATATCCATCAGAAATCAATGGCTTAGCCTGGTCTAAGTAACCACCCATTCCATTTTGGACTTTGGCATTTCTCAATAACCTTAATTAATTACTGTTTGTATTGTCCCAAACCACCCATTTTGGTTGGTTAAATCACCCTTTATATTGTTGAAAACTCCTCATCATTTTTGCTGGTGAGATCGAATTAAATCAGCATTTTTGTGGCTGAGATCCATTAAATCGGCATTTTCGTTCCTTATATTTCTATAGAATCGCATCAAATCACTATCCTTTTTGCCTGAAATCCCATTAAATCAGCATGTTTGTTGCTTAAATTGCCAAAAGCGCACTAAATCAGCATTTTTGTGGCTTAAATCGAATTGCATCACCATCTTTGGTGTTGTTTCAACCGTTTTTTCACCTGGTTTCGGCGGACCGGGAGCTCCAGGTGCCTTCAACGGCCATGACGGGGTCCCTCTCGACCGAGGCGCGGCGCGGCAGGGTGCCGGAGGAGTTTCCTCGATGGCTTTTGTAGATGGTTGAAGTGGGGAAATCCCCGGAATGTTGATATCATTGGATCGGTTAAACGGAAAAATGATAGGAAACATCAGGATTTTCTTATGTACATGTTCCCTTCAACCAATCCATTGTTGATACAATTTGCCATAAATATATCTATAATGGATATAATCTATATAAGTATGGGATATAATGTGGGTAAAACAATGCCATAAACCACCCATTTGGGAATGGTTCACACCTTTTACACCACCTATTTATGGTGAGTCATTGGGGATGGTGTATTATTGTTTTACCAACATTAGATTGTTATTATAGATGGGAACCCCATGTCATACGGTAATACTTAATCAGCCAATAGAATTAACAGTGTTATGGATGAATCCATCTATTTTTCAATAGGGTTCATCCATGATTCCATGTCTATCCATGATTTGATCCATAATTGGATCTTAACAATATGGAGGTTTCCTAAAATGGGATTACACCATGGGAGGACCATTGGTTTACTAACATGGTCTGATGGCTTGGATAATTTAGGGGTACCCCTATTTTAGGAAACCATCATATTATGGATTATGGATTAATAAGGATCCCTATTCTCATGATTATTCCTATTGTAGTTAACTATTATAGTTGGTATAGCTTGTATTGGCATAATACCTGATTCAATCATGGATATAGCACAGTATACTCGTGGATACTGGGGCTGCAGTTACATTGTCATCAGCCAGGATATATCCAATTCAGTTCGATTTTCGGATGTTGTCCTGGCACTTGCCAATTCTTGCAGACTTGATTGGATTTGATGAGTTTATTTTCCCAGCGGAAAACCTTTAACCAATCCATTGTTGATATAATTATAATTCCCCATAAACATATCTACAATGGATATAATCTATATAACTATGGGATATAATGTAAAACTTGGTAAAAGAATGCCATAAACCACCCATTTGGGAAAAGGTTCACACTTTTTTACACCACCTATTTTTGGTGAAAGTGGGGATGGTGTATGATTGTTTTGCCAATCACACAAAAAATGTTTTGAAATTCATGGGGATTCAACCATCCCCACCATTTCGATGGAGACGTTGGTGGTTACACTACTAAAGAACACCATTAATCATAGATATCATGATATATCTTGCGCAAATCCTAGAATTCACTGTTGATATTCACCAACTTAGCTGTCTAAATCCCATTGGAAGCCAGTAAATCACAATAAAACACCATGACTCATAGCTGGCTTTTTTTGAGGGTTGCCACTAAGTGGGTTGCAGGGTTGCCACTAAGAAAGGAGACGTTGTTGGTTCTCTTCTTTCTCTTCATCTACTTGGTGTGGTACTGGCGAGTCAGGACAGCCCAGAGATACCCTTTGTGGAGAGTGCCATGGGCGCCATGGAGCAGGAAAGTCACGATTACACCCCCAAACGAATGATGGTTTCCGATGTTTTCCTGCTCTTTCACAACATAAAACTGAAGGCACTTTTTTGGGGATATCCCCCCCTACAGGATGATAAACCTTCCGCTAATTTAACAGTTTGCTATTGAAAATGCCCTCTTTATAGTTGATGTTGCTATTAACATGGTGCTTTTCCATAGCTATGTTCGTCCAGAATATCTTCCAGTTTTGGACATAGCCATGTGAGTCAGGTAGACACCGCACATTTCCAGCAGGCACACCACATGTCACCCCAGTTCCGGTGCGAGGTGCCCAATGTTCAACCACAACTGGCCATGTTCAATGGATTTAGGCATCAACAATGTTTTCCTTTTTTAAATCGGACAGTGGATGGAAGAAATCCTTTATCCCCTTGTAATCCCATTACTTTTTTTTAATGTTTTTACAGTGTTTCATAGTTTCTAATAGATACCAACTGGTGCAAGTTTTCTTCCATCCACAGTATCTAAATCAACCAAACATGACAAACATGCCAAGACAAATATTATTGTATCTGACTTAATGAAACAATATTAAACATCAAAACTATGGGATTTCATCATATGTGACTTAATCATGTAAAAATCTGTGGGATATGCTGGGTATTAGTGGCATCCATGGGATGATCCCACACCACCGAAGGCGTCAAGCCATGGCCGAGCATGGACGAGCATGGTCGCACCCTGTAGATGTCATATTGCGTGTATATACCACATACATTTATGTATATACATGTAGTATATACTTACATATCTATATATATATTAGATATAGATGTGTATGCATTATATATATATACATGGCATCTTCACGGGATATGATGGGTGTAGTTACCCCGTATTGTCTATCTTAGTNATATATATATTAGATATAGATGTGTATGCATTATATATATATACATGGCATCTTCACGGGATATGATGGGTGTAGTTACCCCGTATTGTCTATCTTAGTAGTGACAATCTACGTTCACCCACAAATTTACGCTCAACATTACATTCATAAAACTATGCGTGTGTGTATATATTCTATATATTATGTATGTAATACATGTTTGATTTTGTTTTTGATTTGGGACAATCAGATGTTACATTTTGCTCATCTTTTGTTCCACTGGATCTGAGTTCAGCCACACTTTTGCCTTTGAGGTCGAGGGAGAAAAGTGTAGCAGCTCGTGCGGGGCCACAGGGGTAGGCATCTCAAATTTTGTCTTATATAATCCACCAAATGGTGATTTCATTGGGGATAAGACCGGGATATTCATGGAATATCAATGAAGATGTTTGTTGATTGAAATCCCTTGATTGAAATCACGGCCAAATCCTCATGACACCACGGTTTTTCACCACTGAAGGGTGCGGATATCACCAAAAATATGTGGAGGTACGAGTTCAAGTATTTCTACAGTGTTCATCCTATTATCAACAACACCGTTATACATATGTCCTACAGGATTCACAGACAATATCCTCGCCGGAGGAATGGGCGGTCAGTACCCCAAATCCATTCAGTGCATTCGCAATTAGATGCGTCTTTTTGTGGGAAAGCCATGGCTTTGGAAATGTCACATTGTTGGAAAGAATCACACTTCTCACTGTCTACAAAGACCTATGTGAAGCCCGCTGTATGGTGCAAAAGCAACACGACTCCACAAGATGTTTCTAACATTTTGCCCAGATGGTGTATTCTGCCTGTTTGGCTGTTTGGGACTGAAGTTAATACCGGGAGATCGAAACCATGAAAGCTGACCATCAGGCAACTTCAATACACCTGGCGACAGTCGTGGCCTCTATCCTAAGATTTCACGCTCCTGAACGAACAAAAATCATTTGAAGGAGGACTTTTTTATTTTGAGCAGCCTCAAGACTTGGAGGGTACACCTTAGTCTTGGATATGCTGAAGATGCTCTTTTTTGTTATTTTCCCACTGGTTTATCCACAGGTTAATCCACTACCAATCTTCACTGAGTTTTGTTTGTCAGCTGAAACACAACTTGGGATGATCAGTTCGCAGTTCTCCACCCAAGTCACAGAACTGGGGGCAGGTCCCCAGGTCATATGGCTATGGATCAGTTGTATGTGGCTTATAGCTTACTATTGGGATGCAGCCCCCAACGGTCAATGTTGGCAGTAAACCATATCATTTCGGGGTGTCACATATTGACTTGTCCCTTCTGACTTTCTGTGTTTGGTTGGCAGTGAAATCGTATGTTGCATACTAATTTCATCTTTCGGCCATCCCATAATTGGCAGGATGTTGAAGTTAAATACATTTGTTGTTCACCCAATTCCCACCTATTCAAGTGTTTCAAAAAGAAACCGGCTCCAGCAGGTTGCAACTTTTGCTGCGACAATTCACCGTTCCTGAAGAAGAGAAGGTGCAGCCAGAGTGATGACACTACAGTGATTAGCCTTTGGTAAACATACAAAAAACTATGGAAATAAATGTACATGATATATAAATGGGTGATGTTCCATAGTTTTAAGTTTACTGAAGGGTAGCAACAAGGTTTTGGTACTTGGAGGATCATCCCACCGATCGTAAGTGTTAATAACCATGGTGAGAACGCCTTGAAAGAGGTGGGATAAGCCACTTCGAGGACCTATTAATCATAGTGATTCTCCTCCAGTAAACCTGGGTTTGTGTAGGCTGATGTTCATTTTCCCAAGATGAGATCCATCATTTGGGAAATCGATTAAGGGAATATCTTTTCAATTTTTTGGAGCCCCTCAAGCAAATCCAAGCAAACTAGCAGGTTGCTGTGGACAACCACAATCGGAAAGAACTAAATGGATGAACCATGGCTTGCGTAGATGACCAGAGGGCAATCNAAGCAAATCCAAGCAAACTAGCAGGTTGCTGTGGACAACCACAATCGGAAAGAACTAAATGGATGAACCATGGCTTGCGTAGATGACCAGAGGGCAATCGACAACGAATGATGAATTTGCCAGACAAAAAATTGGATTAAAGAGGAAAGATATCATCAAGAAACCATCGGTAGATCAGTTGTGGTGTTTTGTTTGTTAATTCGCAGAGAAATGGAAGCTGAAGAATGGGTTTGACTGAAAATATGGTACCCCGTAATCCACTGCTTCATCATCAGTTTCCGTATCAAAATTGCCATTTCTTGGGATAGCTTAAGTTAGTTATAGTTGTATCTATGTNAAAATATGGTACCCCGTAATCCACTGCTTCATCATCAGTTTCCGTATCAAAATTGCCATTTCTTGGGATAGCTTAAGTTAGTTATAGTTGTATCTATGTATATATATATATATATAGACCATTTTTTCTCATTATATCCCTACTATTGTTGGATTATGTCCCCATTTTCTCATTGTTTATCCATATTGGGGTGGGTGTCTCATTTTCCGACCCAAATACCTTCCAGTAATCAAACATGGAAAT
>BGPT01000341.1:35212-59992 GCA_003297045.1 Symbiodinium sp. clade C Y103 | reverse complement strand
GATGACACCGGAGGGTATGTCTTCACCCGCTGGCCCGGAGGATAGCACGGTGCAGAAGATTGAAACTGACCACCTGCCAGTGGCGCGGCATTTGTCTGGCAGCCCAGCGGCTAGGACAAGGTGGTGCCCCCCGGTGTATGATAGGTATCTTTAGCAGCAAAAATGGTGACTTAATGGGATTTAGTGGGATTAGTGGGATTTAATGGGATTTACTGGGATTTTGATAGNCCCCGGTGTATGATAGGTATCTTTAGCAGCAAAAATGGTGACTTAATGGGATTTAGTGGGATTAGTGGGATTTAATGGGATTTACTGGGATTTTGATAGCTAGGTTGGTTCATAACTAAGTGAAATCCATGGTTTATGGTAGATATATCGAACCCTTGTTTTTGGGATTTATCAATCGACAAACATAAGTGGGGGTCAGCACCTTGTACAAGTTTGCAGGCCAGTGTTGATTCCTGTTTTGGGTTTGATGTGAATATGATAGTTATGTCACCCATGTATCTGGCTGCTGGTTTCGAATTCAACATGTTTAACCAGTTTTCTGGGATGATGATGGTTTAGTTTTCTTGTTGCTCTTTCTTCAATGTCGACACAATTTGGGATAATTGACGCCCTATTGACTACGTATATTATATATCCTTTTCAAGCAAATGGTATCAAGTATGCATCCAGATATGTTTTGATTTTAGATGGGCATCCATTTTTTCATAGTCATGTTTTCTTCAACCATATGTGGATTATGCGAAGTGACTTCTATGTTTGAAGGGTGCTAACTCCACAAAGAACAATGATCCAGCTAGCAAAAATGAGGAACATTGTTTGACTATCTGACTATATCAAAACATCATATTTGTATCATGCTGAGTATCAAATCTNCACAAAGAACAATGATCCAGCTAGCAAAAATGAGGAACATTGTTTGACTATCTGACTATATCAAAACATCATATTTGTATCATGCTGAGTATCAAATCTTTCCCATAGGTATGATATATCCGACAAGGAAAATTGAATTAGATGAAGTCCTATCAAGACCGTTTAACTAACCCACAGGGATTTTTTTATTAACCAGCAAAATGGGATGGGATAGGGGTATACACCAGTTTCAGACACACCCCAATCATATTCAGTTGCAAAAAAAACCATTAAATCCTATTTTTAAATCCCTATTGTTTATGGATAAACCTCCTTATTTTCACATCACAATTTGGTACTCAAGCAGGCTCAATTAAGTTGTGACCCTGCAGCACAGGGTTTGTTTTCATCGTGTCAGGATGACGGCAGTGCTGGGCACCTTCCTCGTTATCACAGTGTGCCTTGGGCGATCAAAATCCTTGGTAGGTTCATCATGATGATTGGGGATTTACTGGTAAGTACTAGATTACTAGGGACGAATAGAGATTCGTGATGATAAATGTGGATTTATGATGATCTATGTGGATTTAACTGAGTGATTGAACATGACTTAAGCAGCAAAAATGGAGATTACCCTCTGGTTGTTGAACATAACGAACTGGACAATTGCCACTTTAATACTTAACTCATCACAAATCATCTGTAGATGGTCAATTTTCCAGGGATATGGAATATGGATTCGGATGAATATGGGTTTGTCTGAAAACAGAATGTAATGCAGAGGGGATGCAATAGTGACAGTTGTGGGAAAATGGAAAATAACCAACTTAACGTGATTTTCGGGTGTGTCTGAAAATCAGGATGTCCATAACCCGCGATTTTCATTGGGACAATTATTGCGATTGAAAGTCATAATCTAGGCTATTTGGTAAGCAAGATGTCAATATCACCTGCCCAAAGTAGCATCATCTAACCAATAGATGATGTTTGGTTGATGGTTGATGGAGAATTGAAAGTAGTGGAGTTGTGAAGGTGGTTAAATGGAGATAAATCCGTTTCCTTGAGAGACCGTGGTGTAGTACAGGTTTTGTTCCTTTGGGTCCAGCCCTTGGGGAATGGTCATCAACCCATTAGTAGAGATTTATATATCCATTATGTTTGGACTCTTATCATGGGATGGTTTGACCATGGCACATATGATTCATATCGAGTAGGATTCCCAAGTGACTAGGAGTGCCAGACACGGAGCAATCGAACTCTAAGATAAATGGCTGATCTGGCCTTTCAAAACCATTCGAGAAACGAGCGTTCATTTGGTGTAGCTTTGAAGAAAGCCATGGGCAGGAAGGCTTTTGCATGTCCCTTGTTTTGAGCGACACCCATGTATGGTTCATGACATATCTTTATATCTTTGTTGCTTGGTAAAGCCATCATTTTAGAATCCAAGTTTGTTTTTGGTGAGTAACGTCTTGTCTACTGGATAAATCTGATTTTCTGTGGAATTCTGAAATTTTAGAATATGAAAGCCTGGTTGTCCTTGCTTGGTTACAGCTCATGTTGGTCAGAACCTCCTCATCCATTAAGACCCCATGTTTGTTGATCATCACCCACGTTTGACAACGTTTCCTGCTTAAACCCACTTTAACCATGTTGAACTCTTCTTGGTGCTTACACCTCCAAGAGGTGCAATGTGTGTTGTTGAAACCCAACTATTTATTTGTCAAAATCCCATGTTTAGGGATTAAAACCTCTTTCAACCTCATTTTCTGTGGCCACAGCTCACCTTTTTCCATTGCTTCAAAACGTCCCGAATTTGTGAAGCTTCCAGGGCCGTTGACTCCGCTTGTGGCATTCAGAGGTGCAGCTGTTCGGCCGTGGCTTCTCCAAGAAGTAACACCCTAAGGGTCTGCTTGAAAATTATCATTTGATGGGAATTCAATCAAAATTGTCATTTAGTGGGGCGTATGATGGAAAATACAGAAATATGATGGCTAATAATATTGAATGTATATAGTGTTTACGGAAAATATTGAATATGTATGCAAATATATGGAAATATAGACTGACCAAAATGGTCATTGAACGGGAAAGATGATTGATGGAAATATGATGGCTCACCGATGGATTTGGGATATCAATGGATTGGTGTTGTTGAAGAATTCACTGGAAACCATCGGATTTTCCCATGGTATTTTTGGGGGTGTCCGGTTTCAATTGTCCATTGAACCAATCCGATGAATAAATGAACGGAGGAACAAATGGGATATATTGGGGATTGAGCCAACTCAAATTGGTATTTATGGTGCAATTTCGTTGATACAAAATCGAGTTGGCATACCATTTTATGGGGATGCAATTCATGAAGATATTGTGATGGAGATATAGTGACTGAGATAGAGTGTGATTATGATTACTAGAGTGTTCAAAATGTAGGTGTCAAACACCAGTTGGTGAGAAATGTAGTTGAGCAGTTTCAAAGGACAAACAGTTGATTGGTTATTTAAAGGTGTCTCAATCATTGATAATATGGTGATATAATTGATAACCATAGTTGGTCGCGATTGTTGCAATTGTAGAGGGTGTGTGATAGGGATAATGAGGATATAGCATGCATTTGACTAGCTATTTGATGGGGATTTAGCAATCACTCCTAACGAGTTTTCACCATGAAAATTGTAGGTGTCCAATTGACAAGTGATGGTTGGTCAATGATTCTCGTTTGAATTTGGTAGACACACTCACTGGGGTGCAGTTCCAGCGAACTAAGTGGATATATTTCACCATAGCTATAGGGGTTGTATCAGTATATCGCAACTTTTGCGCGTTTAGAATCTCATTGTTATACCTGTGTTCTTGTCCACCCCAGTCCTGCACATTCCAGTGATGATAAGCAGGGTCAACGCATCAACTCCAAGAGCGGTCAGGCCATACCATGAGCCCTTTTTTTCCATTTTCCTGTGGTTGATGAGACATTGTATGGGAGCTGGGATATCTTATGGATATTGTATGGCAATTTTGTGGCTAATATGGATACAATATTGATAAATATATAGTGGATAAGTATACGGATATGTTGGAACGTTTATCCAATCATTGTTGAGATGTCTCACCCACTGCTTTCATTTCAACCATTACCTGAAACAACAAAGGAAGTGGACAGGAACACCCCTCAAGATGGTTTGCTCTTGGATACTTTTGGAACATAGGCAATCGGCACTTGCATGGTCGATTGAAACGAGCTATAATGCTTCTCCCAATAGAACACTGAAACATATTGGAACACCATGTATCTTGCATCCATGGCAAGGTCAAATCGGTTACATTTGTACCTGGACTACCTGTACCTTGGATTTTCACCAAGGGCTTGCATTGCATTGGGAAAAGAATGGAGAAAGGCACAAATAGGCCACAACACTCAGTAAATTCTTTGGCTATTTCAATCAACAAGACTGGGTCATTGATATTTTGCCACAGGTTTTACTTCACACCGTTCATCCATTCAATTGCAGATTCAAGGAATCGGTGATGGGAAGCCAGGTTGACACCCACTGGCTTGGACCACGATGATAAACTGCAGGGATGAAGCAAAACTCAGAAAACAGGAAAATGGTGATCTTTGGGATTTTAATGGTGATTTAATGGGATTTTACGGTGATTCATAGGGATTAGTGGGATGTACCCTCTGGTACATTGACATAGACCCTGAAAATCACATTTTTTTCGTGGACACTAATCTTCCAACCCCGAACAATGCCACTATGACATGACCTGTGTGTGTGTGTGTTCGTTGAAGTCTCTTTTTTTGTTGGTGAAAAAGCCAGTTGTACTGGTAAATCACACTCTTTGAAGAAAAAGTGTTTGGTGATCATGATCTCTGCGATGAACTCTCCAAGTGTATCAAAGCTCAAAGCTTCAAACTGATAAATTGGACCTTACAACAAAGCCACTCAGCCAATCCACGAAATCAAAAAGACAAAACCATAAGATGGAAAAAGTATTATTAGTAAATGATTATAAATAAACAAAAGAACTCCAAATTAGCCAAAACGCTCAATGGGCTCTGATTTCGAGGGCCATTTTTTGTCACCTTCAGAATTGCTTGGTGCTTCAACTTCAGCCATTTGAGCGGTGCGACCTTTTTAACCCCTGTTATTTCATTGTTATATTGTCTATGGGATTATACTTCCTCGTTATCTATTCGGGAATTATCACTATCCATGAACTGGGTTCAATGAGACGATCCACCATAAAACCTCTATGGCCTTTGCTATTAAACCGGGGGGGCTACCAATTTGTGGATGAAATCGAAAGGAACAACTACAAACCAAACATATATTGGCTATGCTGCCAATCTCACCACATATCCGACATACCCCCACAATTTTGCCCAAACTTGCCCCTTCTCAGTAATTTACCCAGGAAAAACCCTGGATTTTTCGACTCACCACGACGTTCCTCAGTGACACCACGACACAGACACCAAGGTTTTACGCCTCCTGCTTCGTGTGTACTTTTTCCGCCTCCCGGAGCTACATTTCCGCGGAGTTCTTGTACAATTTGACGCTGGCGCTGAAACAAATGGGTGTGTTTGAAAACAGGGTACAATGTGGGCTCCCCCAGTTATAAGTTGGTTTAAAACCCCCATTAACTGTAGTTACAAGTACCATAAACCATAGTTCTTGGAGTTATAAACCAACTTAACCATCTAGGGGACCCCACAGTGTACCTCTAAATCCATTGGTTAATTTGTTAGAAGTATCATCACTGGGGCTTAATACACCATTTTCAGACAAAGCCAAATTATGGATCACTGGTGCGTGGAGAAGATGTCCGACTTTGCCCCAAGCTTGATGGCTTGAAGATGCTTGAAGGCCATTTTATGTAATTAAACGTTCCGCAGCGCATAAAAAAGCTTCATCAGGCCACAGCAAGAGAGCCTTACCTCAAAAAACTTGTGATACAAATGATCTCTAGTGGCAGATCATGTAATGGTACATTGAGATGATTGGCAATGACCTGGAATGACCCGCATCATCATTTCATAATGGTCATGGAGCGACGGATTTCAATGGTTGATTGTGTTTGTTTTCTACCTACAAGAACAGGCATATATCAGCAATGATGGGTTCTTAAATTGGGGGTACCCCAAAACTGTGGATTTCAATACTAATTCATGGTTTAATGACTTGGATGATTCGGGGTACCTCCATTGGGTAAACCACCATGTGTAGAAGAAATTAGTAGAACAGGTCGACAGACTTAATCAATAATTTTTCCACTGATTCAACCAACCCATGATTAATGTGTCTTCATCCCTGGAGCACCAAAGATCACAAGGTGCTGCCCCAGTGTGTCAACAATGTTGTTTTATAGTTTAATATAGTTTATAACTCCAATGTTATGGTAAAATACATCTATAGTTATCAATAGTTCATGGAGTTATTGACCAACTTACTAACATAGATGTTGAAAACCCATGGTTTTCCTATGAAAATCAACTACACATCGTGATTTTTTTTCCACATCTATGTTAGTCTATGTAAGTTTACCCTATAGGGAAACTGTTACAGGAGAGACAGAACAGATCTGTCTTTCGTCAACGGCACAGCTGATCAAACTCGGAGCCAGGCACAGACCAAACTTTTTTTTTCGTGCTTCTGTCTATATGGGTGGGGTGGGGTGGGGCAATGACGTCACTTGCATTGCGTTCTCCAGGGATGCTACGTTGATCAGCACATTTGAAGGATTTTTTTTGCCTAAGCACATGTCCATGAAATGTAGGGAGAAAGGGCACAGCAAGATGCACCCGAATGTTCCGTATATATATATAGATGTGGTCTTGGAGACAAAGTCTTGGAAAATCTTACCAAGGAAATTTCTTGAAAAGCTAGAAGAATTGCTGTGACAAACTCTAGGAAATGCTGCAGAGCAAAAGTAGCTGCATCAAATTCTCAAACCTTCAAAATCGAGGTAAAACTACATATTTTCCAACTTCTGTCTGGCACAGCCACATTCAAATCCCAACATTTGTTCTTCCTGTGAAAACCATTGTGAAAGCGCATTTGAAACCATCACTCCACACATTGAATCTTACAAAACGGCACGGCCGTCTATGCGCCGCGTCCTAGTTTAATCTGTTAATCTTATGCTACAAGTGGGCCTACTAGCCAGCTAGGAATTTAACTTTTTGTAGGGTATCTAAGATTGGTAATGTCTACCCTTGTATTCTTTGGCAATGTTTGGAGGGTTCCAAAATCATGGGGTAGCCCCTTGCATCATCCAGGCATTGGAACATCTTGAATCCCATGGTGGCTTGTGGATCCTCGAGACGACCAATTCGAAATTGCCATTTTTTGTTGGCGAGACTGCGAGACTGCTGTATTTAATAATGTTCTTTTATCACAAACCAAGGTACTACGTTGTTCCCTGTTAGGTACTGCTGGTATAATTGCAAGCAGCAAGCAATTGCACGGAGGAGGGCGTTTGCTGGCGCAGTATGTGCAATCTGTGCGTTGGAAACACAAACTCTTCCCCGGTCTTTTTATGAAAAAGATCCGTGGCCCAGTCCTGGCCTGAAATGCTTTGCGTTGAGACGAACTTCGCGACTGTGGAGATCACCTTGACTTCGGGCGCAACTATCTTGTCGCCTGACATGGACTCCAAAACCGAACTTCATGACATGGTTGAGCTAGCAAAGCGTGATCAGCGACTGAAGGAACTCCTATATTGGAGTTTCCTGCAGATTTTCCCTTGGAGCACTCCATTGGCACGTTTTTTTGCCTCATTTGCATGCATCTCAATTCCTTGCCCTCAAGAATTACGCCAAGAATTTATGGACACGCCAAAAGATGAATTTCCAAACGATATTGAAAAACTTACCATCAAGAATGATGATGAATAAAATCTATGGGATGAATATCCAGCTTAACCAGCTATTTATGAGGGGCACTATCAAAATTTGACCCATCCCTAATTTCTATGCAGTTTCTTGCGCTGAATGTTCTCATTAGTGGTACCCACAATTCTGGTTGCAAAATTTTGATGTTCATCGCTATTGCTAGCTAAGTATGTTTTTTGCTGATTCGCATCTCAACCCTTCGCGAGCCTCAGAAATCTTACCAAACATATTTTGTTCAGATATCTACAGGAAGGGGCCCCGCAGACATGTAAACTGTTTTGCAACTAGATAAAACATGGTTTATGTTTTGGACGTATCTATGCAGTCTATACACCTAGATTAGACATAAACCAACTTATAGCTGGGGGCCTGGTCCTGTACAAAATCCTAGATATCAGTCATGCCCCCATAGATTTGGATCTCCCAGTAGTTGCTTCTCAGTAAGTTAGGTATATCCCATGGCATTTTTCCCCAGTAAAGTATAGCCATCCAAGGCGTTTCTACCTTCTTGGTAAACTAAAGTTCAGCGAAAAATCACCTTCTGTAACGTCCCAAAATGGCCATATCTTGGGAATGACATCCACCATTTTCAGGTATTGAAGCCAACCAATCATATTTGGTTGGTGGTTCATTTCCTTATGTTTTTCAACTATACTTAGGATAAGTGGTTGAGATGACTAATATATTTGGAATGGGTTTTTAAACCACCAGCCAAATAAAATAATATACATATTTACATGCATATCACATACATTTGAAATCGGTTATAGTTTATGTTTATTCCGATTTCCTTTTTTCTCCCCATGATATATATATATATATATACATGTATACCCATACTTTATCCCGATCTACTTCGAGGATTTTCCCAGACAAAACCCGCCATTTTTCGTCCATGGATCCCGAGGAGTTTAGTTTCCGCCTGTTTTGGGATGGTTCACACAGCCCTGTCGGATTCCTCGTCCATTCTCTTCGCGCACCTCGACGTAAGATGTAAGTGGTTAAAGAAACCCTGTTTAGTACGTCCTCGATTCGATTCGTGGTTTATCCCACCTATAAGTGGGTTGTAACATGTTAAAACTATATCTAGTTATCAAACACTTGAGTGGGATGATCCTCCAAGTATATCAAAACAACAATCAGGGGGGTATCATAGATAAAGAACCAAATATCACCAGTGTTTGGGAAAATCGATGAGAATCTCTTGCCCTTCGAGTATACACGCACAATGTGTTGAATTTTTGAGATGTCCATCCTGTGTTCCGAGGTGATTTTTTACCAGGTATACAGGAAGAATAATGGGGATATCCATCAGTAATCAAACATGACAATGGAAAATCCACCATCTAGTTGATTTTCCGACAAAAACCTCCATTTGCAGGGGATGTTCGCTTGGCATGTCTGATTTTCAGAGGCTATATGGGGATGGGATCTATTACCATCGATGGTCATGTTTGGGTGTGGTTGCAAATGGGGTAAGCCCACCAAACAGCAATGCCTTCAAGGGAAAATGATGATCAACCCGTGGATTGGCAAGGTTGTTCCATTCCTTTTTGATCCGTTTTGACCAAATGGGTCATGTGTAAAATTGTCAAAGTCATGGTTTATTATACTACTTTGACTGGGTTGCATTCCCCATGCAACTGGGAGAACATGCGGGAATACAACCCAGATACGATGGCCATGAGTCCTAAGTGCAGGTCGTATCTCAATCAGAACAAAACCATCAGACATGGGAAGATGAGTGTGTCTGAAAATTGGGTACACCTCAAATGGCCATCTGAATACGGAAAATGACGATGAGCTATGCGATTTGGGGGTATCCTAGTTCCAAACAAACCCATACTATGGGATTGAAAAACAACCAAAAACAAAGGCCACCGCTTGAATCCACACCGTGTTGATCATTCTTGGTGACAAGCCAGCGAATTTGGTGCGTCCATGTCACTCTTGGGGTAACCCCCCCAGGGTTTATTGCTCTGGGGCCTGGCACTTGCAGTGAATTCTGTGGATTATGATGAACTCTCTGGGTAGTTTTTTGTCCAATCTAGTCTATGGGCTGAACTATATAAACTGGTGAAACTAAACCAACACACATAGCTTGGAAAAGCACCATATGCATATCACTATTATTCAGCATTTAGGTTATCACATGTTATCACTAATATACCCCCAATACACACTATGTTTCTTGCTTTCGATATCCCTTGTTAATGGTTAAAGCTCTAGAAATCAACGACCTTCAGGGTATTTAAGGTCAATCTCGCGCCACCATCATCATCACAGCTCTAGCCACGATGTGTGTGTTGGTGAAACCACGTATTTTTTTTTCGGTTTCTCTGAAGTACCCCCGACAATAAACAATGATAAGACAAGACAAGTGGGAAATCTGGAAATATGAAGTAAACCTCATCGAACTAACATCCTGGAGACACGTTTGGGTATCTTTTGTGGGTTGCTCTAAGATGTTTGTTGATTCCACTTGAAGCTTTTTGACTTACTAGGTTTCAATTTTTATTTGTTTCTCAGTTATTCTCCCATGTTTCATTTTTGTCTTGCCATGTCTTGCCTATCTAAGCCTTCCCATGATCATTTGGAGATGGGTTAGATCCCATACTTAACCATTTTTTGGAGGATGAACATCCATCGATCCAAGCTTTTTTGGTGACCACAAGCCCCCAATAGATCGCAAGCCGCCAAAAAATGGCTTAAGAATGAGATTCCCAGCTCAAGGATGATGACAATCACCAATTTCTTGAAGGGTGGTGCAATCCCCGAACTACCCTCTGGTAATTGAACATACTGAAAATTGCCATAGAAATAGTTGATTTAGCCATTCGAAAATTGGGATTTTCCATAGTTTTTTGTATGTTTACCGGAGGGTAATCATCAACCAGGAGGGGTAGATGGCAGCCGCTGCTCCAGGTTTCCAATCAAAGTGATGCAGACGCTGAGTACGGCTGCCATGTTGCCAGATAGCAGCCCCTCGACTGCAGAGCAAGAGTTGTTTTCTCAGCCTTTGTCAGCTGGAATTCTCATGTCTCCTCATTTTCGGAACTTCATGGTCACACATGTGGCTGAAGCATCCAAATGGTGATTCAGTCAATCCATTGCTAGAGTCACCATTTTTGCTGGTTGATTCACAAGTTTTATGCTTTAAACTTCAAATTCCTAGCAGTTTTGCTGGCTAATCCCCCAGATTTTTCCTTGAAGAGCCACCAGGTTTCGCCCTGGTGGGCTGCATTTCAGCATCGCTGGACCTGCTGCGGCTTTACCAGTCCAGAGCCTCCAGGGCGTGGGGGGTTGGTGGTGGATGGGAATATGTGTATTATCCAAACGGCCCAAAATGGAAAACCTGGGAAGAATGGAATAACATGGAATAACCAAGAAAGTTACTATGTCTCATCGGGAGTTGTTGATGGGATTTATAACCTCCAATACGGTTCTTGGGTCTCAACGAAGTTGTGAGGATGGAATGTGAGAATGGAACTTTTGCTGGCTACGCTCATCCTGCTGGTACAAAATAGTGATGGTACCAAACTTGTCAATCCCCGAAAACTCACAATTTGATGCATAAAATGACAAATGTTGTGGGTAGTCCGTTGGCGCCCTAATTTTAACCTATACCCAAGAGACGACTGGTTCAAGGCTGCTGCAACCTCTTACAGGTAAATAACAACCAGAAGAGTGTGGAATCTCAGGAATTGTACCTTCTGGTAATTTAATGTAGCTGTGCAAATCACCATAAATCAACATAAATCATCTATAAATCTGGTGATCACAATAGGTAAATCATCTATAAATGATTTATTTAATCTCTCTAAGAGGTAAATCATCATAAATCATCTATAAATGGACCATATTCCATAGATATGTATAGATATGTGAAATAATCAGAAGGTACCTCTATGCTTCTCCAAAAAGATACCCTGGTGGGGAAAAAAAAATCCTGGGGGTTAACCATTCAACCATTCAATTTTGGGGGGGCAAAGCTTGGTGAAATGTGATCTACAAGCTGCAGCATTGCCCAAACAAAGCTGATGATTCAATGGTTTTGTCTCAAAATAAAGTATCCCTAAACCAAAAGGTGAACCATCATGTTCCCTCTTAAATTGCTATACTCGGGTGTATACCCATTTCTAGACACACCCAGATGTTTGTCCATTTCGATGTTCTGTTAGCGCCTACACGGGGGTGCCCCCAAGTCAAATATTTGTTGGTTTGGAAACCCCTGAGCTACCCACCTTTTATTTAATGCTTAAATCGATTACTCTCTGGTAACTTAACATAGCTATGGAAAATCACCATTTTCATAGCAAAGTCAACTATTAATGGGCCATTTTCAATAGATTAGGTTAGATTACTGGAGGGCAAATCGACTAGCCACAAAGCAAGGTTTATGTTGCCATGTTCAACGTCCCAGGTTTGATTTGCAACGCGGCCTTCTGTCCTGTTTGGTGATGACACAGCTAGGCAAGGCAAGAAAGCAACGGCTTCTGGGGACTGGGGCTTAGTCTACCCAGGTTTGTTTAGGGTGATTTGGCTTATTTTCCCAATGCGAAATCCATCAGTTGGGGGAATCGAAATAAGGGAAATTGATGGAAATGATGTTTTTTTGGATCTCCTAAGCAAATCCAAGTAAACTAACAATTCTAAATCGCATATCCTACTAAATTGGGGATGTATTCAAGAGGCTTATGAACCACGTGAAATTGTTCTAAGGGATGAATCTCTACTATTTCAAGGTGTGAATGGGCCTAAAAGGCTAGAAATATATAGGTTTATAACTCCAATAACGATTGGGTTTATGGGTACTTATAACCATAGTACTCATGAGGTGAAACTAAACCAACATTCACATCACTGCGGGGCCCCAAATTGTAAGGATCCAAAGAGGGGAAGCTGGCAGAGCTATCGCTGGACTGGATTGGATGGATTCGCATCACTGGTAACCGGTACCTGCTTGAAACCATCGAATACCCTCTGGTGAACTAACATAGCTATTGAAAATTGCCATTTATAGTGGATTTTCCCATAAAAAATGGTGATTTTCTATAGCTATGTTAGTTTACCACCCAGTTTATGAATAAAGAGGCAGGGTACCATTTGTTTGGGGGGCCGGGTAATCGCAATGGTCAGGGTTTCTCAATCTGGGGTTGACATTATTCTGATTCTGCATTTCCTTAAGAATCAACATTGTTCACCAATAAAAGGTCAATAGCTTCAATGCGTTCAAAACGCAGCCCCTTGAGAATCAAACGCTTACCCTCTGGTAAACTGTTACATAACTATGGAAAATCACCATTTTTTGATGGGAAAATCCACGAACTTTCTATGGCCATTTTCTATATCGCTACGTTTAATTACCAGATGGTATTTGTCCAAAGGACCCAGCAGTAGGACGGTCGTTGGACACCACGGATGGTCCAGGTAAAGTGATACTGCAAGCGCTTGACATTTGGATGTGCATCCCAGGAATTGTATATATATATATATATATATTATATGTATTATATATATATATGGGGATTTCCTGAAATGGGGGTACCCAAGAATGAATGGTTTATAATGGAAAATCCTATTAAAATGGATGATTTGGGGGTAACCCTATTTCAGGAAACCTCCATATATGTGGTTTGTAATCCCGATGTAACTCAGGATATCCCATATATCACCGGGGTTTTTGATATGGTGATATATCCACGTATAAGTGGAACTGCACTCGCAAGTAGCCTTAAAATTGAGATGTGATGGGAATTCATTGGATATATTGCCAGTTCCTAACTATTTCCTGACTTGCAGGATCCGAAAATGCCAGCCAAACACCAAAGAGAGGATCCGAAAATGCTTACCCTCTGGTAATCCAACATGGCAATGGACAATCCATGACAATCCACCACTTCTAGATGATTTACCCACTGACAGGCCCATTTATATCATTTATTGTAGGGGATTTCTCATTGCCGCGTCTGGTTTGGTGCAATTTTTGTCCATGCTTGTTCCAATGGTTGCCTTGCAATGAAGAGTTTTCTCTGGATGGGTTGAACCCGTCAACGGTTGAGGTCTTCGCTAATAATTGCCGTTTTACTGTAGGTACCTGGGAATCGATTAAGGGAATATGTTCGATTTTTTGGATCCCCTTACCCTCTGGTAGACTAACATAGCTATAGAAAATCACCATTTTTAATGGGAAAATCATCTATAAATGGCCATTTTCAATAGCTATGTTAGTTTACCAGAGGGTAGCCAAATCCAGTGGAAGTTATTGCTCCATGCATCCCATCTCAATTCATCGTAGATTGGACCCTCCATGTGTGTAACTCGGTCGCGTCTATTGCGAGGCTCGTCTTTGGTAATGCTGGTCACTATGGGGCTCCTTGCCATGGGGTGCTTGGGGTTGCAGACTTTGCAGATAGACGGTCAGATCCGTGCTCTGGATAGATCAGAAGAACCAATTGAAAAGGGTAAATGTAAGGGAAACTATACCAAAATAGCCAAGCAGTTCAGGAAGCATAGTGAATTACTATACTCTCTGATATTAGCAATTTGGCATAGCCATGGAAAATGGCCCATTTATAGATGGTTTACCTATTAATATAACGGCATAATGGTGATTTTTTATACATATGTTAAACTCCCTAAGGGTCATGTACCTAGAAATCCAATCATGATTGCAATGATATACCCAGGACTGGATGGTTAAGATTTGTGATTGGGGCCCCCGTGACGAATCCCAGTGTATCCCAATTTACAGGGGATTTGTTGGCAAAGTGGCAAACTCGTTCCTAACTTCTGAGATTGTCCCAGTTGCGTACTTGAAAGTTCTGAATCCATCTACTTCTTGAAGAACATGATGTTATTATCCCTGTTTTCCAGCAAGAGATCGCACATCTCCCAGGCATTTTATGGCATGTGCCACCCCTAACTGCCTGTTGTGGCACTCCTTTGAACCCGTAAAGATTGGCCCTACGTGGAGGATCACCCCACTTTGTAACTGGTTCATAACCGCAGTTGTAACCCCATTTTTTTAGTGGGATAACCATGGATCACCCACTTACAGAGGTCTTGCTAACCAGGCTTATTAACCACTCAGTCCAATTGATCGGGGCACAGACCCTTTCAGGATGTCATACGGCGTAGTCAAACACTGCAACGGAAAATGTTTGCTTAATTTATATATAGATGGTTTTCTGATTTACATGCCCACATCTTTGCTATGTTTCATTACCGGAGCGTATTCTTTTCTATTGAAGGTTTGAGTGCAGAAAACCAAGGCATTACTTCCGCGTGGCACTGAAGTAGATTTCATGGTACAGTGATCTCTAATGATACAGGATGATACAGGTTTGACCAGAAATGGAGGAGACCCCATATAAGGTGGGGACTGTAGAGGATAGTTGGTCTATTCTATTTCCAATAACTAGAGTTTATGGTAGATATATAAACCAACAACTACGATATGTTTGAGTTCTATATCGTTTATGGTAGATATAACTATCTACCATGGTGTTGATACCCCAGCTATGTTTTTTGTTCATATCTCCAATAACCATAGTATCCGTGGGGTTTCTAAACCAACATAACTGTCGGGGCACCACCTTCAATGGAAAAAATGAGGTTGGAGAATTTGTTGTTTTTTGAGATCATGCAAGGTGGGGGACCCCAAACTTTATCAATGAACTATGGTGATATCTTAGTTATATATCTATCATAAACCATAGTTGTTGGGAGCCCCACCTTGTGATATGTTCCTTGAAGTTTCGGACTCAGTCCTCTCATCATGTATAAACTCCTCTTGAACCGCATCCTCCCCAAGCATCCTCCCCAAGCATCCATGAACTATGGAGAGCCAAACAGCTATCAATTGAGTTTCCCAACCACATGATCGTTTCGGAGATATTGATTTCAAAAAGATGCTGAACCCTATCCCAGTATATAAAATGTAAATTCATCAGGCTACAAGTGGATCCTTGATAGTGGGATAATGAGGTTTTTGCTTGACTCGCATAGCTCGATGGAACGATGCCTCCGGAGACCTCCGGAGAAGCACAGCAGGATGAGCCGCAGGCCCTGCATCGACATGCTGAAGAGGATCAATCAGGCCTCTCATGATGAGAGTTTCAAGTTGGTTTATAAACCCATGAAAAAATATATGTATAATATGTGTATATATATATACATATAGTTTGATCGCCCATAAACCCTAAGTTGGCCAAGTTTTAAGTCAACTGAACTTTCTAAGGGTCCTCGCCTTGTATCAAAATTGCCATGGGGTGATTTTCCTCCAGCGTCTGAGGCTCTTGCGGGAGTACCTCACGAGGGAACCAGATCTGAAGATTCAGGAGGTGCGCTGGAAAATCTCCCATAAATGAAATCTAGATTTGAAAATCATCTATAAATCATGCATTTTCATATTTTCCATTTCCGCGTTTGACTACAGAAGGGTAACCATAGGTGCCGGGGTTTGAATTTGAGTAAGTTATTCATCAATATTATTAAATCAATTGGGGAAGATCTATACAGACACCCATTGGATAATCATACCTTATATCCAATGTTTTGACCATGGGATGTATGAAATAATCCAGTTGAGTTACAGGGTATATACCCCCCGTGATGAATTTGTGTCTTAACCACTTTCAAACTGCGGTTGCTTCTCCAAATGAGAAGCAAGAACTTTGGATTTGACCCATCAAAACGTTGATGTTCAACTGCAAAAAGCGTGATGTCACCTGACATGGGACGTGATCCCACACACGCAGGCAAAACAACATGTGGACTTTATTCCTGATATACTTTATTTAGATATTGTTATGCATTATATATTTATAATGATGTAAGGAATGCAATGCAACCGACATACAATAGATATTCGACCGGGCTTTAAGGGCAAGTGCTACCTCCGATGGGAGGATACCAGAAATTTGATCAAATTGTCGGCGAAATCTTGGCTGGAGTGTAGCCAGACACTGTGATTTGAAGAGTTGTTTGGCTTGGATTGTTTGCACACTAAAAGCAAGTATTCGCGTAGATATTTGTAAAACTGTGTAAATATACACTTGCATATTCTGGTAGAAGTTGCGTTTTGTAGCAGCTTGGCCCGAAAGTTTGTAGGTGTCAGTTTTGGATCCAGATGCCATGCTCTTACAGGAACCAAGTTTTTGAAAACCCCATGGTTCCTGGTCCAATGCAGGATCACTTCAGCAGACTCCTGCTAGCCTTTGCAAAAATCTAGCCACCATCCCTATCAAAGAGACCTTGGACACATTTTTTGCCGGAATCCGGCATTTGTTGACTTTTGATTGTGTATATTTGTGTTGCTGACCCTTCATGCTGGCTACCTCTCATGTAGAAAAAATTTGTCTGTGAGTCTCTTACAGCCAGCATATTCATTGAGTATGAACTAACAGGAATCGTAACATTACCAATCTTTATGACATAAGTTGAGGTAATGCATAGTGATGCTATTTGCATCGTGAGGTCCATCAATGACCATCAGCTGGGTCTAGACATCGTTTTCAAACCCGTTCTTTCGGACATTTTCTACACATCGACATACAAATATAAATATTTAGTTATATAGACATATATTATATTTATGTGTGTATGTTATGTCCGCAATACCCACTTAAATTTGTGCAATGTATTCTTATGTGTTTGTACACATCATGGTTCATCCATACATCTATTAGATCTATGTACATAACATATACATTGACTTGCTCCAAAGTAATCTCGACTTGGGATCCATAGCAGTTACCCGTATTTAGTGTAGGTTTACCTGGTTCCCCCCTATTTTATGGGCAGACTATGGCAGACTGAGAAAAAACCGTGTGCTGTTGCCAGGTGAATCAGTTCTTCCACGAGCACTCAGCGGCCCGTCGCATGCTGTCCGTCCTCTGTGACGCACAGGTCGCAACAAAGTCGCGTCGTCGTGAAAACCGGGGGGGAGTGCTAATCTGGTAACCACAGTTATAAGTAGCCTCTGGTAAACTAACATAGCTATGTAAAATCACCATTTTTAATGAGAAAATCCACTATAAATGGCCATTTTCAATAGCTATGTTAGTTTACCAGAGGGTAGCCCATTGACAAATAGATCATGTAACCCAACATTAGTTTCCCTACTCAAATCATCCCTCTGATATATAGTACCTGGTGAATGTAACTCTAGCTACACGCCCATTTTTCATATGGGATCACTCACGAAACAGGGACCTTTCGTGATTCACCAGGGAACTTTTGGGTGCAAACATTTCGAACGACCTCACGTCGCGACCGAAGCCTGGAATGATGGTGAATGTAAGGGGAAACTATCCCCATAGTTGACCGTATTTCAGGCTCGTGAATGATTAGAACCCTCTGGTAAACTGTTACAGTTAGCGAACTGGAAAATCACATTTTTTTATGGGAAAATCAACTATTTCTATGGCCATGGCTTCAATAACAAACTGTAAACGTTTACCAGAGGGTATCCAGATTTGTGCTAAATATGGGTTTGTCCGAATATTGCGGATTGACCCCCAAAAGAAGCAGTTCAATACGGAAAATGATGAAAAAAACCATTGGATTTGGGGGTACCCAATTTTCAGACAACTCAAAAAACAATGAGCTATTCAATGTTACTGAGTCAATAACATCTTGAACTGGAGTATGATCATCTTGTTTTGGGAATTATTGCATTTGTTTACGGGAACATGTACAGGAAACGGCCCATTTTTGATGAGAAAGCCCCACAGTTTTCTGTAGATGTTTGCTGAGGGTAACCAAGCACTTAATGAGTATAGACCATGATACAATTTATCCAAATGTGGCCTGGAATGTTACTACCTTTTTTGAAGGATCACCCGGTAGTTCCATAGCAACCAGCAACCCGAAATGGGCAGATTACCTCCAAAGTTGTGCAAAATACAGAGATAAACTATGGGCTTCTCATATGGGTGCATGCCAATATAGGAATTTGATCTGGTGTTCTGTTGCTAGGGAGAAAGGATGAGTAGATCTCAATATTTTGGGGTACACCTGTATCATGTCTACTGCTATGTACCCAGAGCCTCAATTTACCCATGATTTTAGCATCTACTCATAGATTTTGTTCTTTTTACCTTCTGGCAATTTAACATATCTATGGAAAATCACTATCTTTGCTAGGTAAATGATTTGGTGTTCATGGGCCAAGTTCAATAGCTATCTTAAACTACCAGAGGATGATCCATATCAGCCCCATGATCAACCACTATTCTCCCATTCTTAAACCACTATGAATGGACACTAACCATTATTAACCATCATTATCAACCATTATTTCCATTAATAATCATGTGTTTCTCATGAACCATCATTAACCATCATGATCAATCATTATTTCCATTACTAACCAGTTTTTTTTATCATTAACCATTGTTAACCATAATTATCAATCATTATTTCCATTACTAACCAGTTTTTTAATAATTAACCATCATTAACCATCATCATTAACCATCATGATCAATCATTATCTCCATTAATAACCATTAACAACCGGCTTTTTTAATCATTAACCATCATAAACCATCATTATCAATCATTATTTTTCATTAATAACCGGTTTGTTTATCATTAACCATCATTATTTCCATTACTAACAATTTTCTTTATCATTAACCATTGTTAACCACCATCATTAACCATCATTTACCTCCAAAAAGATAGAACCCATCGATCAAGGGTCAGTTGTGATGTGTTCACCGCCGGAGGTGTACTTGGATCAGGATTTGACCATCATCTCTCACTGCAGAGGTGCCGCCTTGCCGGGTCTTTTTTTGTGTAAGCCCTGGGAAATGTGTATAGATATTTATATATACATATATGTATGTATGTATAATATAATTATAGATGTATATACATATATATAGTATAATTACATATATATATATATAGATACATAGATGTACATAGATATACATTTGAAATTATGGATTTGAATCCACCAAACATGAGATTTTTGACGGGAACCATTGTGATTCCTTCCCAGTACACTAACATAGATGTGGAAAGCCAATGGTCTACCGTTCCGAACATGATCTACACATGGCGGGTTTTGCACATCAAAATTATAGGGATAAAAGTGGCTTTTGACCGGCTAAATCTGAATGGTTGACTACTGTCATGGGTCACCCTCTGGTTATTTAACAGAGCCATGGAAAATCCCCTATAAATGGAGGTTTAACTGGGAAAATCATCCAAAATTAGCCATTTTCCATGATTCTGTTACAATAACCAGAGGGTATTGTTTGAATTGGTTGCTCCAACATTCTTCGATATGTTAGGAGCAATAGACTTTTCCGTTGGGGGTCAAAGGTTAGTCGAAACTGTATGGCTCTAACTTTGAGTGATCTAGTTTGGATATACTGCAACCAACCAGCCAGTCATTGTGAAGCCTACAATACTCTCAAAGTACCATCTGGGAATGAAGCATGGCAAGGAAAATCCCCCATCACAGATGATATCCATGCCCATTTACGGAAGATTTCCCATTGCGATGTTTGGCTAGCGGAGGGTAAACATTCAATCCCGTGAAAATTGTGAATTGGTTCAGCACTTGAGCACAAGGCACTCGTAATTGTTGGCGGTTGCGTTGCATTTTTTATCTGTAGGATGCATGTTTGACAGAGAAGTAAGTTGGATACAGCCAGTCGATGGGAAATTCAGCAACAATGAGTGAAAGATACTCTCCGAGGGCCAAAACAAGGAGTGGGTTTACGGAACTGGAATCCATTTTGTTTTTTGTGTAGGGGGCTGTTAACATAGGTGATTTGTTTGGGATTAGTATGGCTTACAATCAGGGATACCGTTCTCAAACAATCCGTATGCTGCGATGGGAAAAGGACTATTTGTTCATGGCCAACCAACCTTCTTTGTTGTTTCAGATAAATGAAGATGTTTGCAACACAAAAAAAAATGGTAATATTCCTATATATTTTCCATGATATCCCAGTACTATCCATCTATCTTATCCCATATCCTATACATTATCCCATGACATCATCCCATGACACCCCTATTATCCCATGATATCCCAAAAATATTCCAGTATCTCCCCATATCTGACATCCCTCTATGGCTGTCCCTGGTGCCATGGCGACTTCAGGTTTGGCGCAACTCTTCATGAGTACCAGCTCCAGCAAGGTCCTGGAAGGCGAGACTTCGGGTGGATTAGGCCACTAGCCACGAAAAAGAGAGGTATGTTTCACTGGCAAAATATGGAGGAGTTCATGGAAATGTTTGTGGGATTCGATGAAACATTCCATGGGATTTCAGGATGATTTAGTGGGATTTGATGATTAGTGAATGGACATGTTCATGGGATTCAATGGAATTTCGTCAACTGGTGTTTGAAAAATCCATGGAAAAGTGGTCGTATGGAGGGCTCAAGTCCCAAACACATGAGGATGATATATGAGTGACGAATGATGGTTAATTGATTGTTGTAGGTGGTGTTATATTGCACTTCTTGGGGGATTGTTATATCCATCGTAGGGATACGGTTCTCAACCAACTAGTACAATTGACTGGGAAAAGAGTGCATTTTTCATGGCCTGGGAGATGGGCCGTGATGGGCTGATACAGGGATTTTCTATTGCTGAAGGATGATTTGATTAGCTGAAACCAAGTCTGGGACGACCCCTAGTATGGGGTACTTTCAGGGAAATTTACACCCAAATACTTTTTGGGATACTGTAATGATGCAAGCAACAATAGCTGGGGATGTAACCAACAATTAAATGTGCATTATTTTTACCCAAAAGAAAATCAAAATTGCCTGATGGTCGGCACGGAGTCATCCCAAAATGGCAAATGGGTATTGTGAATAAAAACGATTTGCCCAGGTATATGTTTGTGATTGTTTGTGATAGATATTATACAAGTACTATTACCACTCCTACCCCATTCAGGAGTCTTCATCTAAAGAGTCCCACAGAAATTCAAATATTAAATCAAGATCGTTAATTCCATCCCCCTAATATTAAAGACCCCATAAATGGTCGCAAATAGGATTGAAAAAAGCCCTACTAAACCACGGTTTTCAAAGGTGGTGTTTAGATGTGTTTAGTATTGGGGGGATGGGATTATTGTTTTTATTGCCGTTGTTTTAGTACGCTGGTTGCCATTCACTTGGTCATTCAGCAAGAGTTTTGAGATCCTCTCCTGCAAATCACACGGTGGGCCTCGTTGGTGTTTCATTGGATTTCCAATGAATAAACAGGGAGGTTTTACCGAGTTTTACCTGGGAATCCGTTCCTGATTAGCTGGATGTCTTGAAAGATGTTTGAATTGAGAATCCTATGTCATCCTATGATCACCAGCATCGATCTTTGATCCCAAAGCAGTTTCAAAATGTTTCAAATATATTCATTCATCTTACTTCCGATAATGATCCCAATTGATTACTGTACGTATGATATGTTTGGGATGGTGAACCATCCACCAAGACGAGATCCAAGACTCATCTTTTCCGCGCGGTGAAAGGTGAACAGTTGAAACTGCCCAGGGACAACGGATCGCGCAGGTGTTCGTAGGGACACAGATTATTTCAGCATATTGAAGAACTGTTGTTGCTGAAGAAATGCAACACCCAAGATGGGACTAATTTGGATCTTAGTCCTTCACTGAGCCCTTGTTGATAGCCTGCAGTTTGTCACGTTTGTTTGTGTGTTTGCTAGTTGGCTCGAGACGTTCCCCCTAGATCATATCCTGAGATATCGGCCTTTCCCTCGCTNTTGATAGCCTGCAGTTTGTCACGTTTGTTTGTGTGTTTGCTAGTTGGCTCGAGACGTTCCCCCTAGATCATATCCTGAGATATCGGCCTTTCCCTCGCTGATGGGCAGCACATCAGCCAACAAGGAGAATAAGGAGATGAATGAGATGAGAGCTTGGCTTCAGAGGACCCGAGTTCTTCTTCCAGAAGCTTCGATCTCAACCGGGATGATCGCATCCTTGTCCCTTGAACCTGCTCGACCACGCTTCTGGATCCGACAGCAAGCATCGAACACATCGAACACGACCCAGATCGGCAGTCAAGGAAGCGACATGACGGAGGCGACGGAGAGCAAGGATGGGGAATGAGTCAGGTGAGCGGGCAGTAGTTGCAGCATTTGACTCTGGAAACACCTCAAAGTTCGGTGCGAGTGCTGCCATTGCAAAATGCTTGAGGAGGGTGAATAGAAAACATATGAAAACANGTAGTTGCAGCATTTGACTCTGGAAACACCTCAAAGTTCGGTGCGAGTGCTGCCATTGCAAAATGCTTGAGGAGGGTGAATAGAAAACATATGAAAACATTATGTCTTTGGTTTACACGAAAGAGCCATCCTAAAGAAGTTGAGAAGTTGTTTCCGAATCCCGACGTCAGGGGTCGGTTTCCAGCCTGAGTTCAACCCTGGTACACTTCCACGACACCTGCTCGTGGGCGCAGAAGACCCATCGTCCCCTTATTTGGGACCGTCCGCAATTTCCCGGCGGTTGGGTACTTGAGTGCTTAGGTTTGAACCACTACATTCAGGAAGGGCCTCCCAGATAAGTTGGCTTGAACATGGTTGAACAGTCATCTAATTTAGATTTTACCTATACCAGGACCAAAGAAATCTAAACCCACGTAGCCGGAGCCCTTCCTGTATGACTTCGATACATGTTGGGTCAACATCGACCCCAACATGTGTGCAATTTCAACAAGTGAGTTGATGTGCGACCTGGGAACTTGCTGTTCCGAGCGTGACAAAAGTTGCTTCTTTGCTGAAAGTGTTGGGTCGCAATGGAAGCAAATCTCAGAATGTTTGTGTGTGTCTGAGAACACCAATGATTTCTGAAAGAAAGTGATCTACACACATAGTTTTCTGGAGGGTATCCGAGAATTCTCCCTGCTATTTTCTATTGCAGGATCTTTCTGATTGAGAAATGTCTTTCAATTTCATAGATCCTAGAAAAAAACCCATGTACTGAATATACATATACAACATTTGCATAGTAGGGAAATGATATTTCTTATACGTATAATTTCTATGAATTTCTTTTGTTGGTCGGTGATGATTGTAGGCAAAATCCCAGGTATCCCTACAATCCAACTCCGCGTTTGTGGCAAAGGACATGTTCATATCATTTCAACATGCGCGTAAATGTCCTGAGCCAAGATGTCAGACAGGTTGTTCCTAGAAACGGGGACCCAAAAATCATCCCAACTTTGTTATGTTAATCCCATCCCCCTTATATTGAACACCCCATAAATGGTCGCGAATAAGTGTAAAAACCCGGTTTCAAAGGTGGTGTTTAGATGTGTTTAGTATTAGGGGGGTGGGATTATTGCTTTTACGGCCGTTGTTTTTAGTACCTTAATTGCTGTTCACTGGGTCATACAGCAAGAGTTTTGAGATCCTCTCCTGCAAATCACAAGGTGAGCCTCGTTAGTGTTTCATTGGATTTCCAATGAATAAACAGGGAGGTTTTACCGAGTCTTACCTGGGAATCCGTTCCTGAGCTGGATGTCTTGAAAGATGTTTGAATTGTTACTTCCGACAATGATCCCAAGTGATTACTGTACGTATGATATGTTTGGGATGGTTCAATACACCAAGACGAGATCCAAGACTTATCTTTTTTTGTGCGGTCAAAGGTGGACAGTTTCATGCCCAAATCATGAGATCTTGGCTGAACCACGATCTTGATCGCGCAGGTGTTTGTTCGTGGGGACAACGGATTATTTCAGCATATTGAAGAACAGTTGTTGCTGAAGAAATGCAACACCCAAGATGGGACTAATTTGGATTTTAGTCCTTCACTGAGCCNGGACAACGGATTATTTCAGCATATTGAAGAACAGTTGTTGCTGAAGAAATGCAACACCCAAGATGGGACTAATTTGGATTTTAGTCCTTCACTGAGCCCCTTTGATAGCCTGCAGTTTGTCACGTTTGTTTGTGTGTTTGCTAGTTGGCTCGAGACGTTCCCCCTAGATCATATCCTGAGATATCGGCCTTTCCCTCGCT
>BGPT01000341.1:4583-32771 GCA_003297045.1 Symbiodinium sp. clade C Y103 | reverse complement strand
GAGTCTTACCTGGGAATCCGTTCCTGAGCTGGATGTCTTGAAAGATGTTTGAATTGAGAATCCGATGTCATCCTATGATCACCAACGATCTTCGATCCCAAAGCAGTTTCAAATACCCTCTGGTAAACTAACATAATTATGGAAAATCACCATTTTTAATGGGAAAATCCACTATAAATGGCCATTTTCAATAGCTATGTTAAATTACCAGAGGGTATATTTCATCTTGCTTCCGATGATGATCCCAATAGATCACTGTATGATAGGTTTGGGATGGTGAACCACCAAGATCCAAGACTCATCTTTTCTGCGCGGTGAAAGGTGAACAGTTGAAACTGCCCAGGGACAACGGATCGCGCAGGTGTNGGACAACGGATTATTTCAGCATATTGAAGAACAGTTGTTGCTGAAGAAATGCAACACCCAAGATGGGACTAATTTGGATTTTAGTCCTTCACTGAGCCCTTGTTGATAGCCTGCAGTTTGTCACATTTGCTTGTGTGTTTGCTAGTTGGCTCGAGACGTTCCCCCTAGATCATATCCTGAGATATCGGCCTTTCCCTCGCTGATGGGCAGCATATCAGCCAACAAGGAGAATACGGAGATGAATGAGATGAGAGCTTGGCTTCAGAGGACCCGAGTTCTTCTTCCAGAAGCTTCGATCTCAACGGGGATGATCGCATCCTTGTCCCTTGAACCTGCTCGACCACGCTTCTGGATCCGACAGCAAGCATCGAACTCGAACACGACCCAGATCGGCAGTCAAGGAAGCGACATGACGGAGGCGACGGAGACCAAGGATGGGGAATGAGTCAGNGATCCGACAGCAAGCATCGAACTCGAACACGACCCAGATCGGCAGTCAAGGAAGCGACATGACGGAGGCGACGGAGACCAAGGATGGGGAATGAGTCAGGTGAGCGGGCAGTAGTTGCAGCATTTGACTCTGGAAACACCTCAAAGTTTGGTGCAAGTGCTGCCATTGCGAAATGCTTGAGGAGGGTGAATAGAAAACATATGAAAACACTATGTCTTTGGTTTACACGAAAGAGCCATCCTAAAGAAGTTGAGAAGTTGTTTAGAAGTTGTTTCCGAATCCCGTCAGGGGTCGGTTTCCAGCCTGAGTTCAACCTTGGTACAAATCCACGACACCTGCTCGTGGGCGCAGAAGAACCGATCGTCCCCTTATTTGGGACCGTCCGCAATTTCCCGCGGTTGGGTACTTGAGCGCATATATTTTGAACCATTTTGAACCATTTTGAACCACCACATTCAGGAAGGGCCTCCCAGATAAGTTGGCTTGAACATGGTTGAAAAGTCATCTAGTTTAGATTTTACCTTTACCAGGACCACAAAATCTAAACCCACGGGGCGGGAGCCCTTCCTGTATGACTTCGATACATGTTGGGTCAACATCGACCCCAACATCTGTGCAATTTCAACAAGTGAGTTGATGTGCGACCTGGGAACTTGCTGTTCCGAGCGTGACAAAAGTTGCTTCTTGCTGACAGTGTTGGGTCCTAATGGAAGCAAATCTCAGAATGGCTGCGTGTGTGTGTCTGAGAACACCAATGATTTCTGAAAGAAAGTGATCTACACATAGTTTTCTGGAGGGTATCCGAGAATTTTCCCCGCGATTGTTTATTGCAGGATCTTTCTGATTGAGAAGTGTCTCCAAATTTTACACATCCTGGAAAAATATTGAATTACATACATATACAACATTTCCATGGTAGGGATATGATATTTCTTACACATATAATTTCTATCAATTTCCTTTGTTGGTCGGTGATGATTTTAGGCAAATTCCCATGTCTCCCTACAATTCAACTCCACGTTTTTGGCAAAGGACATGTTCATATCATTTCAACATGCGCTTAAATGTCCTGAGCCAAGATGTCAGACAGGTTGTTCCTAAAAACGGGGACCCAAAAATGATTCCAAATTTGTCATGTTTTTTTCCAGGAAGCCGGTTTTGGAGTGCCCCAAGCATGAGAAACACCCGTATCCCCATGCCAAGACCTACGAAAATATCCCTGTAAACTCCTAGCCTGCTCAATGAAATCCATGTTTGTTGCTGCTTACCCCATTTCCCGAAAAAAACAAAAACAGCAGAATCTCGACTTCAAAATGATCATTCCCATCTTAGGAGGTCTCCTAAACTATGGGTCATCACCCCAGATCATCCATTTTTGATTTTTGATAGGATTTTCCATGAAATCAACCATCCGTAACTTGCGGATTCCCATAACTGGGGGAAACCCCCCATGAAAGCACCACGTGTCGGACCTATAAAGGTCGTGTTTTCCAAGATTTCTTGGCCGTCCGGGATCAGCGACGAGCCTTGGCATCCCCTTGGATGGCTACCCTGTGGTTATGTAAGATAGGCATGGTATAGATGGCCTATTTATAGATGATTTATGGATATTTATGGTGATTTACCTATTAAAGATGGATGGTTTTCCATGGCGAACTGTTAAATAACCAGAGGGTACTTCAATCCTTTAGTCTTGTGCGATTTCAATGGGAATATCTACTAACCAGCTAACATGGTTTTAATTGTTGTATGGTATCTAAGATTGGCAATGGTTGGAGGGTATCACTTATATAATCTTATATAATGGCATGGAAACTAATGATATGTATAGCGGGAACTCTTGGGATTTATAATATGATGTTATTCGGATATAAAATGGTGATGCAATGGGATTTTTCATCATGGAATCTTATAATGGAATATTGATAGGGGATATGGCAATGTAGTGGGATGGGAATCTTACATCCCCCACTTGGATCACGGGACCTACCAACCTGGGGGTTACACTCAGCAGTTTCTGGGATGATCCTAAAAGTAGTTCAGGGTGAGGGGGATGAGTCCAGTTATCATTGGAGTTATAAGCCACTTACTATATTTCGCTGGGGTTTAAATTTATAAAAGTGTGGTGCTTAGAATAGGCGATGATGTACGTGTTTGATTGAAAATAGGGTATCCAAAATTTGATGGTTCATCTAAATGGCTAAGGGGGGTAATTATTCACAACAATTATCGGTTATCGAACCCAGAGTCTGAAAGATTCTTTTTCGAACTCAGGCGCACCACTTTCCAAAGGAAATCCCGTTCATTCCCAGGTGTGTCAGCTATGGCCATGGAAAGCTGAGAAATCCGAATACAGAGTGGGGCCCTGTAGCAGTCGCAGTTTGTCAACCCGTCCATCATCCAACTTGGGATATATCCACCATATACCCGGCAGCCTAGTTATCAGGCACTCGCCTAAGAGGCCCCACGTGGTAACATGAAGGGTACAGTTGGATGATACAAATTGGAGAAATTCAGCAGTTTCATGGAATTGCCCGGATGGACTTCAGTCTGGCAAATTGACATCAGCCATGGAGAATCTCTAGATTTTTAAAATAGGCAGATTGAAAAACAGCCAGATACGGGGTTGTCCAGCCATCTTTGATGGAACGGTCATGCATGGTGAGATCCGAAAAACTGCGTGAAGCGGAAATATAGAGAACCTTCGAACTGTTGAATGGCAAAGACTTTTCAAAGTCTGCCTCTTTCGTGTGATTTATTGTCCTCCCCACCAAGAGGAAAGCAGACCCCAGATGTTTCCTGGAAGCTAGGATCCGTGGATATAGTAGCATGGCAGGTTGATTGAAGTTATGTTTTTTGTAATGAAATCCAATGCCATCAACCATGAACCTACCATGACTTGTGATTTTCTGTTGACTAGCCATAAGAATGGTGATGTTGCGGATGGTAAAAATGGGGATTTCGCACCTTATCGGATCCACTTGGCCTGGGTCACATGTCCAGGAGCGCCTAGCCCCAAAGGATCAGAAGCCCCAGCTCTGCTGAGGATTCCAGGCCTTTGTGGAAAATGCCGTCAAGGCAGGCCCCTTAGACCCTGACGTCCATGCCGAAACAAACCTTTTGGCACCGGAAGGGATGGGGAGAATGTCATTGAACTACCATCTTGAAACACTTTTCTATCAACCATTTATAGATGATTTCCCCAGCTATCAACTTCCATGAATGGGGGATTTCTATCTTTTTCGGGGTGAATTTACATATATATATATATATATATACATACTATAGACTATAGATGAAAAAGATGAGAAATGACATAACGACCACACTGGCCAACCAAGCCTCACAAAGGATGCTTGGAGGAATGATTTGGGGGTTTCCTAAAATGGTGGATCCCCAAAATAGATGGTTTATAGTAGAAAATCCTTTTAAAACTGATGATTTAGGGGTACCCCCATTTTAGGAAACCTCCATATGCGGGTTCAAAAACGATCAAAAACAATTGTCCAGATGAGTCAAAAATGCAATACCAATGGACCGCCAAAGGCTGGTCATGTGTGGTAACGATCAGGGCCTCCAAAGGATTCAGGGGCCCAACGATTTGTACAAAAAAACTGAACATGGTGTTGTTTCAGCCAGCCGCCAGCCCATGCCAGCCCTGTTTTTAGTCGAGGAGACATACTGACATACCCATGGAAACTAAAATCGCGCTCAAGTCGCCATAGAAAAATCATGTTCCACCAGTCTAGGTAATTCACAGCAAACTGCAACGACCAAGGCCCGTATTTTAGAAAATTACGGTTCGGCCAGGAAACGCACCCACAAATGGTCCACCATGTCTCGTAGAAGTTTCATGATTTCATGTATCATCCAAATGGCTGGCCGAACAAGTCTGCATCGATCTAAAAAGGTCTTGGCATCCTGTAAAACTCTGCATTTCGACAACATTCACATCTTCAACAAAATAGGAGCTGATTCAAAACCTGCAATACCATATTTGGAGAGATGAAATCCATTTGAAAACTATTTTGGTGTTCAACAGAGTATCAGGGTTTTGACTCATACCGTGTACCCACATGGTTTTGCTTCTTCAGCGGATTCCATCTGTCAACCGCCGAGAAAAGCCGGATGTGCAGGTCTTTTTGGCAGAAGAAGGTGTCTTGGCAGTGATGGTTGGCGACAACTGCGAAACTCCCTAGCTGAGTACCTTGGGTGTTCCCCCTAAACAATAGCTAAGTTGGTAAACACAGCTCGTTGAACTAGTGGGTTTATTGTAGATTATATAGAACTAGTTGATGGGATATCCCTAGTCATATAGGGGGTATGAACCACGGATCCTAGACCTAAGCCTTCATTTTCTCACTGGATAGGTGGACTTCAGAAGCTGCAAGGTTGGACCGATTGAGGGTATGAAACCTGTGTTTCAGTCCAAAATCACCTCATTTTTTTTCTGGTGTGCAGTTGAAGTTATTCATAAATAGGTATAATTACAGTAATAACCACCATAGGTTGGGATACAGCCCCAATGACTATGGACACACAAGTTATACATCCACTGCGAACGTGGATTACGATGAACAATCCATTATGCGCTTTGTGAGTCCCTGAACACTAACATGGAAGCCTAAACCCAAAAGATGGGTTTCAAAGATATTGTGTGTATTTACAGGAGGGTTAGATATATACCCAGATTGTTGTGTAACACCTTTCAAAGATATTGTGTAACCCAGATTACCCTCCTATGATATCGTTGTGTTTTGTTTAGATTATTGTTCCATAGGTGTTTACCCTCCGGTAATCAAACATGGTCATGGAAAATCCACCAGTTCAATGATTTTCCTCCATTTAGTTCGGGGATTTCCCAGCTTGCCACGTTTGAGAACACCGGAGGGTAAATCCCATGAAATCACCATTAACCATTAAATCACTTTGAATTCCCATTAAATCCCATTAAATCAGCATCAAACTCCACTAAAATGACCATCAAATATCCATTTTTAAAAACGCTGCACTCTCCAGCAGCTGAAGGGCATCCAACTCAGGTGGAGCAGGTGATGAACACTTCGCTCCATCCTTGATGTCTGGCTGGAAACACAGGCGATGTCAGCAAAACCTGGTGATATAATGTATGTACAAATGGGGGTTTCCTAAAATTGGGGTACCCAAAAATGGATGGTTTATAATGGAAAATCCTATTAAAATGGATGATTGGGGGGTACCCCTATTTTAGGAAACCTCCAAATATATACATATGTACCTCATATACATATGTACATATACATATATTTAAGTACATACAAATATGCATATGATTACATATTATGTACACATTATGTACTATGGGGGTGCAGGTTGGAGTCGAAAGTTCGAAGTCTAGGATGTGCATAAGCGTTAACAGTACTTAGCCATGATGACGTAATTGCTTGCTTTACTCTGTGATTCAGATGCATGAACCCACAAGACTGCACTTGTGAGCAAGCTACACTAAGCAGGGCCAATCATTGCATGTGTTACTTGTTTTCTCATGCCATGTGAGACGGCAAATGCCGTTTAAAAAAGCCCTTGTCAGTAAAGAAAGTCAGACTCTTTTTGGTATTTCTGCTCAACCAATCTGAAATTCAAAAAAAAAAGTGTGTGTGTGTGTGTGTTTCAATTGGTGTTGAATTTACCCTCTGGAAAGTGGCTAGCCGGGAAATCGCCTATAAAACGCAGGTTTATAGCTGGGAAAACCATCTATAAATTCTAACCATGTTTGATTACATACTAGTATAGAACCCCAAAAAAACTTGAACAGATTCAATTCATCACTTCTTTAGGATTTTACGAAGGTCTATACTCAACTTGGGAGGTTAGGAAAGGCCTTGCCATGTCCTAGGGCGTCCACTCCAACCTCGCTGCAAGTCCATGTGGTGGACAGTTGGGAGCCAAAAAAGGGGCCTTGGATGTGGGGATCCGGTGGCAAAAATGTGGGGATCCGGTGGCAAAAATGTGGGGATCCCTAGAATAAGATAGATATGTTACCAGTGAAAAATGATGCTTTGATGGACTTTAATGGGATTTAATGGTGATTTAACGGGATTTGGATAGCATGATATTTAAGTTGCTGAACGTAACTCCAATAATGATTGGGTTTAGGGTAGATATAACGAACTAGTTGGGGTTCAACTAAACCAACTACATCCAACTACAATGTTTGGGGCGCCACAGAAGGTGCGGTGTTAGGAACTCAGTGAACTGTGGCTGGTTACCATAGTTCTCCATTCCCCAAGTGCACCAATTGTTGACCAGAATTCAGATGTTAAACAATTGTTGAACAAATAGTGATGGTGAATTAATAGTTAATTATTAATCTATTGTTAAACAATTGTTAAACTATAAATTAATAGTTCAGAAGGGGAAATGATGATAAACGTTGATAGATCTGCCCATTGTGACTGATCATCCTGCGAATCGCGACTGGTAGTGTTTCCTGCAATTCTAAATTGGAGAACCCCTGGAATTGATGACTTACGCCATGGTGCATCCATGTTATTGAACGTTGCTTAAATCCATTTTTCCGTTGATTGAATTCTCATTTGCCTCAAGTGGGACTCCTGCCAGGGGTCCATTTTTTCTTTGATTGATTCTGATTCATTTCCCATTTTCCTTCAGTCCCCATTCTACATATGGGTTCATCAGAAAATAGTGTACCTCTGAAACCAATGGTTAATCATCATTTGCCCTATTAAATGGCTATAATTGTGGGTATTTCCAGACACACCCACATGTTTGGGTCTGTCTGAAAACAGGCTCCTAAACGCCAAGGTCATGGACTTCTGGTGGCGGTGGAATTGTTTCACATTTGCGTACCAGGTTCGAAAAGCCATGGCCGGTGTCAATGGCTGGGGCCTGGTTTCTCGCGTTTGCCATAGCGAAGTTGGTGTAAGCAACCAGGCAAATTCTATGGGGTTTTGAAGCCATGAAATGGCAGAGAAGTTTTTTTGGTACGGATTACATATCCAACATGCCCAGGTAATTGGTAACTACTGTTACATATTATCTATACTTATTGAGGTGAATCACTGGATTGGTTTAAGGGAAAATTTACAGGAAACCCCTATATTTCATGGGAAAATCCCATGGTTTCCGGTTAAAATTTTCCCATTCACCAATCCATTGAGGTGAAGCAACCATTTCAGTGGGAAACGCCCCACGGTCACAACAGCAGTTGATTTTCCCATGGAAGGGGATCAATAGAGACATACCCACTAAGAAAGACCGAGACCAACCCCTAAACGCTCAATGCTAAACACCTAAACCCTTAAGCCTTGTACCCAACAGTGATGCGAAGGGCGAAACCTCACGGTGTCTAGGCCTAAGCAGAAACGCCTTGGCGTTGCCATAGCACCCCAAAGCTGGGCACAAGTCCGTTCCATATCGTTTCATGTGATCTAGGGGTCTCTAGGAAGCGATCTTGAGTGGGGTAACCTTACATCTCCACATCTTACGTCTTCATGTCTTAAACCTGCACATTTACATGTTCACAGCTTACATCTTCTTTTGCTACAATCATTTTTCTGATGATCTCTTCTTACAGACTTACATATAGTTTCCACATCAAACGATTTTAACATGACCCTTAGTAAATATGCCCTGTTCGCTCGACTAGAAGCAATGCTTGGTGGGCGAAGATCCGGTGGAGAGCAAGGCAGCCAAGATGACACTAATGTGGGTGGGAACACTCAACGAAGTCATGCGGATCATTCGACTGCAGCCAGGATCCCTGCTGCGAGTGATCGCGCAGCCCCACGTCAAGGGCGAGGACATTGCGCACTGGCAAGTCGTGTTTTATGCCAACGCAGACGCCCGTGATCTCGAGGCATGGCGCCAGCGCAAAGCGTGGCAAGAAAGCAGCTTTGTGAAAGATGCTCTGCGGTCGCCTGGCCACAGCACGCAGTTGCACACATGACAGCATCCAACAACTGGAAAGTTTGTCGCTGTAGACGTTGAGTGGACTCTGGGCAACAGGATGCCTTTTGTTGATCAGCAAATGTCTTCGCGCCAGTGCGGGTCGAAGGCGCTGGAATGAACGCCAGCAGCGTAGCCGATCGCGGCCAATATGAGGAGTGAGCCGCCTATGGACCCAGCAGTGGAGGAGCGCTGCAGGCTCTTGCTTATACAGATGGAAGCTTGGGCAAAAGAGCTACATGAAGTGGTGAAGGATCCCACCCGGGTAGAGAACATCCACATGGAACTCATGACCTCTATTTTCTGCCGCAGCCATATCGGCAGCTTGGCCAGCGAGATTCGCGCAAATATGGAGACATATGAAGCTTTGTTGCGATCCCAGTAACAAGCACGCGGGAACGGTAGAGCCAGTGCCGTAAAGCAACCTGCAAAATTAGCTATATTGGATGAATGCAAAAAGGTCATCCCATCATTACGAAATCCCTATGGGTGTGTATATATCAGAAATTACTAAAATGTGATTAAGCCAATGCCATAAACGAGCGAGCCCCGGTGGAGATTTACAAGTGTAAGGGATGCAGCCCCAAGGTACCCAAATTGAAGGTACTTGACCATCTAAAGTCTATTTCAGGGGTATAGCCCCTTACATACTATGTGGGGGTCTTCCATAATGTTGGTTGCATTCCAATAATATCTAATAATATCCAATAGTTGTCCATTGATCGCATCCCCATTTTACATCCACTTGATATTCCCATTAGTCTGAGCAAACCGGATGCCATACACCATCCCCAATTTTGAGCTTCATTACTGACTATACCCCTAGCGCTGGGATGATGGAAAATGATCCCAGTCATCCTTTGTTAATGGGATGATTTATCGCATTGGGGTTTGCCACCTTCTTGAAACTAGGAATGATATAAACCAAAACACAGTATACATCCCATTGTAATATCATCAATTCTCACAAAATAAACCTCATATGGCTTCTTTCATCCCAATTCGTGTCGGTTAAGCCCATTTCTTTGCTTGGTTCAATCCCGCCCAGATTACTGTTGGAATATCTTACTCTTGGATACAACATGATATAACCACATGTTGCTTTGTTGGAATATTCCCATATATCTCCATCACCTAGATCCCAATGTTCATTGGTTGAATCCCATACTACTCTTAGAATAATTACATTGCTTTTGGATCCAACCAACTCATTTTTTGTTGAAATATTCCCATATATCCCCTTTGCATCCCCTGAAAAACCACACTTTCCACAGCAAAAAACGCCCTTCAGCCGCAGGCCCCAATGGCCAGCGCGGACATTTCATTGGAATTTCTGAGGCCTTGCCGGTTCGCTCTGGCTATTCATCTTTCCGATTGGGGATCACTATATGGGTGTGGGTCAAAATTAAAGACTTGGGGGACCACAGATTTAGGTCCATGTTTAGTATGAACCATTTAATTTTGAGACATTCTCAATTTTGACCCATACCCATATGGTGAGTCAACCAGTAAATATGATGTTCAATCACCAAAATCATGGGATATCCCATCTTCTGAATATGAAAATAACGACCTCACGTCGCGACGGAAGCCTGGAATAATGTGTGAATCTACAGGGCAATCATCCCCATAGTTGACCTGACATATTTTGATGTATCCAGATATTCCCTACGAAATTGGGTGCAAATGGAGCTATATACCTAAGAGTTTCCCAACAAAATGATAGTTTGAGAATTATCTCATTGTCGATTTCTGGTTTATGAGTCAAAGTGATGGGGCTATGTGGAACAAAGACGGGTTGATGACTAGCAACGAAGTCTTAAATTCATCAAATAGGGGCTTACAACAGACAAAAATGGATTACACTGGACCAACAAAAACAGAGAAGATTAGTTGGATCCAGGATTTAGTTTGATGATTTACCTTCAAAAATAATGGTTTTCCATTGCAAACTGTGTGGAGATCTGGTACTGAAGAATGCCAAAGATCTGGACCAAAACCTGTTTGAAGATCTGTGCGGCGGTGCAGCGAACCTCACCAAAGACGAAAGATCAGAGGCGGTTTGCGACGTGGGTGAAACACTGCGTCAGCCCAGAGTCTACCGTTGTGGCACCAATCCGTGTGCTTGGCCAATGTGGGATCCCACAAGACCTCCAGGCACTTTTCCAAGGGTCGCGAGTCGACGCGACAACGTACTGGGACCAGAGCGGCCCTCTGCACAATCTGCGCAGCTTCCAGCAGCAGCTGGATTTCAACGCGCCGATGGAGCGCCTGTTGGAGGCTGAGTCGGACTCGGAGCGAAAATGTAAAGCAGGGTTTCGTACACTTCTGGAGCCCAGCCCCAATTTCTATGGAGTACATTGATGATGTTCGCTACTTCAGGAAAATAAAATTGAGCTCTTTCTGCTTTGGAAGGACGCATGGAAGGTTCAGAGTTGACCAGCCGATAGACCCTTCGGACGTGCACAATCTGATCAAAGAGCCCTGACCCGAGCGAATTGCTAAAATATGTGCATTCGAAGCTGACCATTTCCGGCTCGGATTGGTCAAGTCCTTTGACGAAGAGCTCGATCACGCAACTGACCTGCCTCACACACAAATTCGTTACATTCCCTTTCTGGCTGGCGGGTTTTGCAAAGAAGGGGGACATCTGCAGCATGCCATCGCCTCGAGCTGACCCACCGATGGGGATGTGACTATTGTCCAAAGCATATCTTTAGCGATTCTAAAAACGCTTGTAACTGAGGGGCACCACATGAAGTAGACATTTCATAGTGACATCGTGGAATCATGACTGTCATGTGAAATCTCCATAGCAACATATATCAACCACATGCAGATCGAGGAAAATACTAGTTGGTCACCCGCAACGGTGTCCTCGCAGCCATTGGAAAATCATCGAACTAAGTGAGAGATATTCCAAGCCATGGAGCTGATTGCCAAAGGGTAACTACCCAAATGGCTGAACTTTTCAGGCTGGTGAACTATGATAATTTATCCAGGTCGTTTTTTTAATATGAAATGAACAAGAAGGTAAATGAATGAAAAGAAACCAAAATTAGAACTCCATAATATGGGCATTTACCTTCGAAAATAATCTGCAAATGGTGGATATTTTCGAAAAAGCCATGTTGCATGACCAGAGGGTAGACGCTCAATCGCAGTTTGAAATGACAAATCCACCATGAAGTCTTTGAGGGTCTCATGGTCGTCCCTCCGTTAGTAGTGGTCATTGTATCATAGAATGTGGTAAACTCAATGCCATAAACCATCCCATTAAGATATCTAGCAACCATGACTCAGGGTCATTTTTAAATCATCCCGTTTCTAGGGGCACACCCAATAATAAAGCGCTATTGGGGATGGTTTATTGCATTGGCATTTGGATTACCACATTACCCATAATGATTTCCTAATAATGAGATCACCATGTTGTCATTCATCCCACATAGCTAATTTGGTGGTTCGTTTATTGCTAGAGGAAACTAGGATGAATCATGAACCCTGGTTCGTTATTTTACCATGAACCCTAGTCTTTGGACTTATTTGCAACCAACGTAGCTATCTAAATTCCGTTAAAGACCATGAAATCACCTTAACTTTGGCAAAATAGTTCTCTAACTCCCATTAAATCTCATTAAATCCCATTAAATCCAGTTAAATCACCCTAGATCACTTTCAATCACCTTAGATCATCATAAATCACCTGAGTTTTACGGGCCCCACCTTGCATTTTTCGATGTCAAACCTACCACGCAGTTGCCCCGCAGTTCTCCAGGCTGAGAACGCCATGTCCTCCCAAGCTTCGCAGTCCGACTCGGGGTCTGGGCGCGGAGAGCCCAGGGGTTGGATCGAAACTGCGGGGAATCAAACTGGAGGCCCTACCCTCTGGTAATTTAACAGTTTGCTATTGAAAATGGCCATAGAAATAGGTGATTTTCCCATTAAGACTTTGTGATTTTCCATAGTTATGTTAGTCTACTAGAGGGTAACGGAGGGTCAAACTTGGAGCTGAACCGCATTCGAGGTCTTTTTTCGAAGCCCAATTTTTGGAGAGGTAAGGGGGTCCTTTGTATGTTCAGAATTGCAATAACTAGTGGTTTAATCGCAGACATACAGTTGAATTAACTTTCAGGAGGCAGTTCTTAGGGAAACTCATCTATACATGGGACAGTTTCCCTTGCCATGTTTGATTACCAGAGGGTAGTAACCCAGGAACGTGCCACACCAGGGTCTATCCAGATTTTGGTCACCGAAATTGAGCAATCCAGCTTCCGCTTCCAACTAACCTACTGACTTTCAACCAATCAACCAGTCACTCAATTCATCAATCAAGCCTTCAACATAGAATGCGTGTCGATCAAGGAATTCATGAGTCAACCAAGCTAATGAGGTTAACACCAACCAAGAATCAATCCCTCAATAATCTTTGTGGGGTCTCTGATTGGTATTCACTCAATTTATCACTGAAGTGGTGGCTGAATCCACCAGCATCAAGCAGCCATTTGTACAAACATGTCAATCAACCAAATATGGCTATGGCTCAAAATTATTAACCCTATAATTGGTTGGTTGATGCTAATCTACCATTAAAAATAACCATTTTTGGGACCATAAGTTTGAGCCATAGCCATGTCATGTTAAGTTGGTTCTATTATAAGTTATATCCCATTATTTTTCCCCATTAGGTCATCATTTTGTCCAAGCACATGGGTTTGACATGGGTTGACTGAAAATGTACAGTACCCCTGCATTTCATGGTTCAGCACCATTATTCTGAAAACCTCCCTTAGGACCATCAAATCATGATCTTTACCCCTCATTAACACCATCAAATGGGTATGGCTCAAAATTATTAACCCCATAATTGGCTGGTTTATATTAATTTCCCATTAAAAATGGAGCCATTTTTGGGTACCATAATTTTGAGCCATAGCCAATTCAATCATGACATGTTCATCAATTCTCACCCAGGCATTCCAGAAGCACCCACATAGTCACTTGCTGGCAGCTGGTGCAACATTTGGCTGGTGGAAACTTCATCATTTCATTGCTGGAAGTCATTGTTTTTCATATTTTCTACAATGTGAGGCCCCCAAACGTTATAAGTTGGTTTATAAACCCCATGAATAGTATAGTTGTAAGTATCATAAACCATAGTTATTGGAGTTATAAACCAACTTAGCTATCTAGGGGGCCTCACATTGTAAGTTTCCATTTCAAGACTTGAGATGATGCTCTTCATCGTTTCACTAGATTGGTTTAGGGGAAACTTTACAAGAACCCCCTATATTTAATGGGAAAATCCATGGTTTCCTGTAAATGTTCCCATTAACCATTCCACTCATCGTTGATTTTTTTTACACGTATGCAATGATCCACAGTTGGATTAGATGAACCCATACTGGGGGATGGCCATCTACCCACCATCTACCCATGAGGGAATTAAAAACACATGATGTTTGGATTCTCAATGAGTTATGGACGACCATAAACCATATTAGGGTTTGGCTTTATCAATGGGGCATCCGCAATTCCAATGATCATCATTTCCCCGGAGCATTTTTCATGGCCTTTCGATGTTACGCTCACATTTTCAGAGTTTCCACCCCCTTTTTCCATGTACCCTCTGGTAATTTAAGGTAGCTATTGAAAATGGCCAGTGATAGTTGATTTACCCAATAAAAGTGGTGATTTGCCATAGCTATGTTAGTTTACCAGAGGGTAACTTGACCCCCTTGCACATGTGAAAAGCTGCATGAAAAACCAGACCACTTTCAGCAGATTGTCTCGAGAGTTTCCATCTGGCTTTGCTCGCACAAAATATGTTATTGAAGTTTGCCATACATGGACATACATGGAAGACATACTATTCTGCCCAAAAAATGTCTGAAACTTGTTTTTCGAATTTTGAAGGCGTTCGCTATCTATCAAAATGAGAGAAGTTCAGCCCAGAACCGCAGATGTTGCTGATTTTAGTCGCAGGCCATCCATTTTCGGGGTACAACAACACAACTTGAACCATAGCCGTTGGGTGGGACATACCAGAACATTGGCTGATTCACCCACATGAAGTGATCCCACAGGTCCATATGTTGTTGGAAATAATTGATGAACTGATTTTGAATCAATGTCCATAGGGGGCGGTATCTCAGCTTTTTTTTGACCTGTGCTACAAACTTTGAGGTTTTCTATGTTTCGAACGAAGCTTTGAATAGAAAGGAAATGTGTCTGAAAATGGGGGATTAACCCCCAACGATGGCTATTTAATAGGGATAATGATGATTAACCATTGGATTTAGGGATAACCTATTTTCAGACAAACCCAAATATCTTCTGAAAATTGCTGGGTCAACCTTGGTTAGATACTTTACTACTCAAAAATCTGGCAGGTATCTTGGTGATTCACCATGTGTGGGACGACAACCAACCCAGATACACAGGTTAAGCAAGTTCCAGGATGGTCAGCAATCCATCAATAGTTGATATATGTCCGAATCAAACATGGCTGGAACATCCCCCTTTTATGGTTGATGTTCGCAGCTCTAAACTCTAAACCTCCATTGAGCTTTTTAGTTCTCTTGGAAATCACGATTGGAGCACCATCAAAGAACTTTAAGGATATCCTTCAGCTGGATCCCAAAACACCAGGGCGAAAATGAGTACGGCAATTCGAGTGCTGAAGTTCCACTTCCACCATCAGAAATGTTTCCTGGCGCTGCCTGTACGCCCAAATCAGCAGTTACAGCCAGTGTCGACAGAAGAGGGGTTTTTGCAGCGACATATGCGAATCATGTGGATCTCCAACAGCAAATTGACACCGATATACCTTTTTGGTTCGTTGGTTCGGGTGCATTTCATGTCCTTGTTCCGGGCCCTCGACATTCATGAACGCCATTGGGCCATTGATCAATGATGAGGCATCCATGGCTACTGTATGGCACCCCTTAAAGGCTATGGCTTCTCCGAGCCGTATCCCGGCCCATGATGGAAATGAATTCATAGGGAAGGCATGGATGACCATTTTTCCACATGTCAAGCCTGAGGCGGGCAACGCCAACATGCTCTGCTCGCAGAATGCCCTGCAGGACGCTCGCTCCATGGCGTATGCTGAATGGCATTGCGTGGCTGGTTGGCTGGTGTTTTACAGTGGTTTTGTTTCATCCTCCTTGTAGAAACCCACAGAAAGATACCCCCTGGTGTTTAAACATAGCTATGGCAAGAGGTCCGTTTATAGCTGATGTAATTATGATGATTTGGCTGCAGCTCAAAATGTAAGGTCCCGATCCATACCCCGGACCCACAGGCGATCCATACCCCTCATGCATACTAAAGGGGGGTTGTACTGCCAGAAAGCCACATGTCATAAAACCGTGTGAAACCACCATTCGCAAACCAAAAATTACCATAATAATAGTGTTTCAACATCATACTAATTATATACCATGCAATCGTGTACAAACACCATATATATATTATACATAGAGTATATAGATATATATATATATAGCCACATTAATCAAATTGTCCAATCTGTTTTTGCCCGTGCACCTCACTGCTTTTGTAAGACTGCGATGACTCGACCCGTTGTGATGGGATGAGTCAATACCCTTGATTGTTCCGTAAATTTATGAGTCAAAGCTACTTAGGAGTGCAGTTCCACTTAGAAGTAGATCTAGAACCGTGTCAAAAGCCCCATTTATATATGGGATATCCCCAGTTCTACAGGACTTCTCACCCATGGACCCTAGGTGGGAAGCACAAGCAGAGTGAACGGGGATTTTGTTCCAACAAAGATTGGTATAATTGGTGTATCAATGGAGATATAATGGGATATCTAACCAACAATATGATATCATGGACATCCAGAACCACCATCTATTGAATCTATTACGCATTGAATTGAAGCGTACCAAGGGTTTTGACCCAATTTAAGTCCGTTTCAGGCGCCTAGCAAGGGACACATGAACCTTCAAAATGGAATTGGACGTTGACAACTATGAATTCCTATCAGAATGAAACAGTGCGCGTTCTTCAAGGCAAACACCTGTGTGAAGAACGATTTGCAACAACAATGCACCCATATTTTTTGGCAGAAATTGCCAGCTTACCACCGGGCTTGGCAGAGTTGTTTTTTCCACCATACCTGTCAAAATACATGAAAAATTGATATGGTTTGTATTCTTGTTAAATATGACGGTCTGTGCGTAATGTTAATTCTGGGAATATACTGTAAATGTTTAAAAGCCGAATGCAGTGCCTTGTTGCACAATGGCTTGAGACTGGACGGTGAGAGGGCTGCTCAAATTCGATCGCACAGGTGTTGCAAGCATGGGGTTGACTTGGCGTCCAGAAGGGTTCTCGGCCATCACCCTGGACCCTCATTCATTCGAATAGCCTCATATCCACTGCCCCTGCAGGCCGTGTCATTTTTTTTAAATGGTGTGCTACGGCACTCAGCTGCCACGAGCTCATTGTTTCCTCTTGCGTGCTGGGCGCTCTCCTGAGATTTACGGAAGGGATTCAATGGCCCCTGCAGTCCATCTCTTAGTTGGGAGTTCTTTGTGATATTAAGAGGGAACATTTTCGTCCAGAGACCCGGTCGGGGAGATTTGTGACAGTAGATGCCAGCAGAGCTTGTCGTGAGACCGGATGATTTGAAGACCAAGATGGCTTTATTGGATTCAGGTCGTGGGCCCGAAGCTCTTGGCGAGCCTTGACGGAAAGATACACATCATATACCAATGCTATGGCACTGCTACACCAATTTTATACCAGTCTATACCAATATTAAGTAGCGATTCTTCCAACAAATCCTCCACAGTGATGGCCAACAAAAAAGGCGAGTGATTTTTCCCCGCGCTGCACAGGAGATTTTTGCCTTCAAACCTTTGACAGTGACGCGGCAAAATCTCGAGGGGTTGGACCAGTGCTGGGTTGACATTTCGAGGGATGGATATCCGATTTAGCCATCAAAAATAGGGATTTAACAGGTATGGATAATGGAATTTTGAGGCTATATAGTTATGAGGTATAGAAAGTAAGATTTTTTTGGTAATTTCAGAGAGTGCTTTCACAAATGACCATTTTAGTTCGATGATTTACGTATCAAAAGGGTTGTTTTCAAGAGCCGATTGCCCATAGGTAACCAACAATGTATTGCGTAATGTGAGGATAATGGTGGCAGAAATGTTTATTCCATGATGAGAAGGGATTGTGGCAATCTAATGCAAAAAGAACCTCCCCAAGTGATGTTATTGTTGGTATTATGTTCTCCCAGCTGCAGACGTATTAAATCCACAAATCAAGTGAGATAAAACATTGTGAACCAACAGAAACCTACCTTTTGGGGCCAATTCAGATTTGGGAAAGCTTGAATCTTCCGATGGAAAGTGAAGTAGATACTTTTGAGTAGCTCTTTAAGTCTTTGGGGCAAGTCTTAGACCTCACAGCAGGCTCAGGTGCCCTCATGGAGGCCTGCCTGAACCAGGGCCTCCCAACACATAATTGTCTACATCTCAAGTTCGATCCGCGTCAACCAGGAAATTAACATAGCGTGGCTTTGGCGCCTGGCAGGAGTTTTGGTGGTGGCAACAGAGGCTGGATGAGAAGTGCCAGGCAATCCCAAGCGATGCGCCCAACGTTGTTTTTATTCTTGTATATGTTTGATTTGGATTTGCGATGAAGATTGATTAGCTTGCGAATGTGCAAACCTTGGCAGATAAAAATGCCGGGAAACGGCACAATCGCGGAGATGCAGGAAAGAGACCCCCGGCCGCACACTGCGTGTTGAGCAACCCCGAAGGCGGGGTTGCAGATTCCATATCGCCGTGCAGCCGACCACCATGGAGCAGAGGATTCTGTGGCCTCCTTATAATGGTGGATTATGACGAGCTTGGAGACCAGCTGTCCTAGCAGTCCTAGCCGTCACGGGTTTGCATTTTTTTCATGTGATCTCCAGTCATTTTTGGGATATCCCCAGTTATATAGGGGTCATCAACAACGGATCCTAACTGGGACGCAGGTCCCCATTTGACCTCACCATAGATGACGCTTCGTGGGGAAAATCATCCGATTGGGATTAAAGCTTCGCCATGAGTTGATCTATCTTGCCTATCAAGGTAGGGAAATTCAACCAAGCAAACCATCTCCTCATGCTGTCAGAATAAGCCACATTGAACTCGACAGAAAACTGTTTGGAAAGCAAATTGATGCAAATTGTATGCGAATTGCCAGTGGTTCAGGCATGTTCAAAAATGTGGAACGCCCCTAAATCACCATTTCAATTGGCATGCCCAGGGTATAAGTCATTTTGGCAAAACTATCCGTTGAATTCAAGCCTATTTTTTATGGTGATTTGTTCCCCGAAAATCCCCAAACATGTTCCCTGCAAGATGATTTTTCCTACCCAAAGAGTGCCATGTGTGTCTTAAAAGCCTTAGATTTGGGTGTGTCTGAGAATGGGGTATATCCTCCAAATGGCCACTTAATACAGTAGATGAACTTTCTGTAAAACCATGTGATTTCGGGCTACCCTATTTCAGACAAAGCCATTCACATTGGTTTTTCTGGTTTTGTCCAAGAATGTGGTCCCCAAGCCATTAGTTCCATCGACAACAGGACCATCATTGACACAAAACCACCGGATATTTTTCCCACAACAAACCACCAGCATATGATTACATGCACATGACTATAACGTACTAGAACTTTTTTTAACATCTCTAAATATGTGTATATATATATATATATTTATTATTATTATTATTATATATATATATATTGTTTAACTATTTGTTGATTTATCTATTCTTTTGCATATACACACTATGTATATACTATATCTACACCAGAACCTCTCACCTCCACATTCCATAGCACCGCTTTTTCCGTGTCTCGCCGCGCCAAGCCCGGCCGTGCCGAGACACAAAGTGAATCCTCCAGAGGTTTGGATCCTACAGGCGCCAAACGGGGATGCTGTAGGACCAGAAGTGGGATCCTAAGTGCATCCCGAATGCACACAAGGTTGGCCCCCCCAGTTGTAAGTCGTTTTATAAACCACGATGACTATAGTCATCAGTACCATAAACCATAGGTATTGGAGTTATAAACCAACTCAACTATCTAGGGTGCTCCACATTGCATGATGGTGGTGAAATGTATCCAATGATATACTGTGAATAGATACATGGAATATCACCTATCTATGGGATTAAATGGGATAAAACCATCTATATGGATATATGATGATGTATGAGCGATGAAAAATCAACAACTCTTGATTGGTTATGAAATAAGATGAAATAAGGAGTTATACTACCTGGAATGTTGGGGATTGTGAACTGACCGCTATTAGGGACACCTACCAACCAACTAGTATTTCATGAGATGGGATAGGGAAATTTTTCGTAGCTCAATTGATTAATAATTCATAGAAGGTGAGGCAGCCGTTTAAGAGAACGGTATGTTGACGCACAAAACTGGGTTTGCTTGGATTAACAAAGGGAATATAGTTACATTATATAACTATAGTGAATGGGGGCTATAATCCAACTTACAAATGGTTTGCCCACCTTTCACACAACCCGTGTATGAATGAATGCATATATAGTGTCTGTACATATGTGATTTTCAATACAGTTCATATGTTCCATATAAATCTTCAATATAGATATCAGTGTTCATTATTTGTATGCATGAATCACATGCTCCATGTAAGTATATAGATATTGTAGCCCGGCAAATTCTTATGTTCCACATGTACATAGGGATACTCCATAAGCATACATGTATTTGCATCAGTACACATGCATTGAACTGGAAATACAAGATGCTTATTCACTTGAAGGATTTCGAACTACGAGGTGCTGCTGGAAAACCTCACATCTAGGGTGGCACAAAAATCCAAGATGCGATCCCTTAGTGTTGGTTCCTACTTGGATAACTGGATTCCCAGAAATCCAAAATGTTGGATGACTGTACTCCTCACAATCCAACTCCAGATCTACCACGGATGGATTTGAAGGAACCTGATATGGGTGTGTCTAGAAATGGAGTATTCCCCAAATTGCCAGTTGAATTAGGGAAAAGGATGAACCAATTTCATGACCATGTTTGGCCCCAAGTTGTCAGCTAAATTGGTGGCAATAAGAAGGCACACGATCAGGTTTATGGTAGATACAGATCGAACTCGTTGGTGGGGGGTATAATCCAACATATGGAGGTTTCCTAAAATAGGGGTACCCCCAAATCATCCATTAAAAAATAGGATTTTCCATTATAAACCATCCATTTTGGGGTACCCCCAGCCATTAGGAAACCCCCATAGAAGAGGATTGCTCCAAACCATTGCAGGTACATGATAGCCACAAGGGGGAAACTACAATGTGGGGCCTCCAAGATAGCTAAGTGGGTTTATAACTCCAATAACTATGGTTTTTGGTAATTATTACATCTTATAACTATAGTTAATGGGGATTATAGACCAACTTATAACTGGGGGGCCCCACATTGTAGTGATGTTACCTCTTTATCTACCGCGTTTCCCGCTTGCATCTGGGATTGCTCCCTGTATAAGTGTGTGACCACATTGAAACATATAAAGCAAACCTGGAAGGGCAAAAGCCCAAGGAGTCAGGCTGAGGTGAGTCACAGTGCCGGGGATTCCTGTCACCAAAAGAATGGTTGTTGGAATAGCTATCAGATTATACTTGGGGCTGCAGTTGGGATCACAAGTGAAGACAACCATAGCTAGAGGATTCTATGTCAACTAATGCAGTTTACCACCATGGTTTCGCCCATTTATAATCCCAACTGCACCCCCAGGTATGTCATGCCATGTACTGTAGTGACGAAAAGCAAATAAGCAGCATATCAGCACGAAGTCCCAACTGAAGCTATCGCCCAACTGTCATACAGAAGTGAAACAAACCTGCAGAAACCTGTACAAAGCGGGGCGCACCCTATGTATGACTTCACTCATATCAATGCATGATTTCACCAACAAATATGTGGACATTCCCAACGTAGGGTACATAACCAATTGTAAATGCAGGTTTCACATATTGAATAGTGGTTATAACCAACAAAATACGCCATGTGTTGAGATCAAGGCATTATGTTTTTACCGAAGATAATACAACATATCGATGGTATACATTAAAGCACGGAAAAGCAAGTAAATACTGACACCATGGAAACCATCTACCCACAACATATATTGACAATGTGTTCATATTGGTTCACCATTGCACAAATATCTATATATGCATAGATAATTGATATATATATATATATATACACACATAGATTCATTTATAAATATATATATATGTATATATAGAACTACCACATATCACATATATTGTATATATATATATATTCATATATATATATATATAGGATCCATATACATATATATATATATAAATAGCCACATGTAAACATATCTCTATAATGGATCCCACCTATGCACTCCGTCAGAGGCAGCGACGCCATGTCGGTGGCCTCCGGCTCCTCGGAGTCCTCGGTGACCTCGGCCTCCGGGCTGGTGGGCAAGACGCTCGGCAACGGGTGACGTATGGATGACTTCGCCGTAAAAAAAGGTGGAGTTTATGGGGATTTTATGGTGATTTATGGGGATTTTATAGTGGTTTATAGGTACTTTATTTGATTTTATAGTGATTTATGGTGATTTTATATGATTTTGTAGTGACTTTATAGTGATTTTTCTAGTGATTTATAGTGGTTTTACAGTGATTTATAGTGATTTCGCCAGCAAAGATGGGAATTGAAGGATGAAATATGGAAAATTGAAGGTGGAACAACACAAATTGGATTTTAATCATGAAAAAGAGCGATTCAACCCTCACATGATTAAAATGGTTATGGTGGTAAATGAATATTATGATTCAATCATATTATGATTCAACCATCACATGGATTCACATGATTCATCCTTCACATCTGCCATCTAGGCAATGAATCATGTATATATATCTAGGTAAATTATAACGACCTCACTACGACCTCACTGGAATATATGGTTAGTATAGGGAATCATCCCCAAATGGCCTTAATTCAAATTAGTAGAAAATGCATTCTTTTTAAGGATTCATACCATCCATAAATGGTGGCCTGCTAGGGGACATGATGAAAACTGAAGGATAAACCAGCAATACTGGTGGATGTAATGGAACATTAGTAGCATCATGTGGGGATAGACTTGCTATTTTACCGACATTTAAGCATCGGAATTAGGGAACTATGTAAGAATGTAAGCACTGAATAGTGGACATGCTCCACATGGGTTCGTTTGAAAATGATGGGAAAACTCATGCTCATGTGGAAAATCATGGTTCCTGTCATTTTGGGGTATACCCAGTTTTGGACAATCAATTGGGTGCAATATATCAACCTTGAAATACATCCAAAAACTGGACGCTTGGACATTATGAGTGAAACATCATCTAAGCCAACTGTGCATCGTTTGAAAACAGGGCATGTTGCAGGGAAATTGTGTTCCTCGTAGAATTGCAACTGGATATCCCCACGGTTGGGCAAACCTATGTAGATATGTAGGACAGAAAAACCACTCGAATTTGAGCGGAAAGTTGGTGCATCTGAGCCAAGTCCCCCAAAAAGACTCAATCCCGGAAATGCCGTGGCAATTTCATCACTCAAATTCCATCTTTATTGACTTACTGGTGCTTAGCAGCGAATGGGGGAATGACCCATAGTAACCATTAATTAATAATCATCCCATTCCCCCATTCCCTACTAAGCACCAGTAAGTTGATCTGGGTGAATTACAATGACCTCACTGTGACGTCATTGGAATGATATTCGTAAGCCGAATCCTCCTTTTTTTTTCCCTTTTGCACTGTTGCAGATGTGGTGTCCTCTCAGGGCTCAGAACCCACAATCACGATGATGATCTTTTTTCGCTGAACAGCGATAAGTTCAAGCATGATTGCATGACCCTGAAGTTTTCATTGTGGCATATTTCGCATCGGTGGTATCTTCATTCTGGAGCGTCCCATTGGCGCTACGAGCTCCTCTCAGCGGGTTGAGAAAATACGAAAAAGCACAAGGCAGCTATGGCCGTATGACAACAGCATATAACAATATAACAGCTATTCTCAGGTGGGTGATGTTTCAATAATTCAACCAGAATACATTTACAAACAATCATGGGGATACCCATGGTTTCTGGGGGGGGAAGACCATCTGGGCATCTGGGAATCCAGGGTCGGACCGTGAGACCGCGTCCTCAGGATGCGAGCCTGCCCAGAGTTTCTTGGACCTGGCGTGGGTTGATGATCAAAAAGGGTGGTTGACCATGATTTCTATAGTGGTTTTGACCAGTAAAAATGGGAAAATCATGGACAAATGACGATAAATGATGGTTGGTTTGATGTTTATTGAGGTTTTGCCACCTTAGATATTGGGGATGATCGTAATCTGTTGGGGTCCATTGACCAACCATGACATTTTGCATTTTTTCCCAAACTGTTGGAGGTACAATGGGCCAATGGGGGATGTACCCAACCTTTAGGAATAACTCATTTGCTGTTGCTGAAACTCGGGGAATTAGTTCATGCCTCCATATTCACGAATCCTATGCCGATTCAGATGCTGCTCAGTTTGACCTATGTTCATCATATCCTATCACCATTGGTCTGAGTCTCTAGTAATTCAACGCAGCTATGGAACATTGTCTAACATTGCCTCTTTATAGAGGATTTACCGATGAACACAATGATAACCCTACTCATGATCTCAGAAACAATGATCTCAGAAACCCTGCGGGTGACTCACGCCTTTCTGCATAGAATTGTGCACAATAAGGTGAGGCTACCTTAGCCCCCAAATGATGGCAAAGTTGGTTTGTGTTTAGATAAATTATGGTTTAATGTGATTATAACTATAGTAGCTCCTGGGGTGAAACTAAACTTACATTCTTGGTGAAGCTGTTGTGTCAATTGTCTTGGTTGGATATACAACCTTTGCATCCCCATGGTCAGTTTTCCCATCACAATGAGAAAGTTGAAGCATTTTACACATGTTTGATCTACTTAGTTACCCTGTATCAAAAATTTATTACCCCCTGGTAATCAACCATGGCTTGCTGAAAAATCCCCTGTATCATAGATGACATGTACCATTCTGCGATGTCCATTTAGTTTAGGGAATGAACCGACCATCGTTGATGACACACGAGGGTAACCCAAACAAAGCCCCTGGGAATTCTGTCGCCCTAAGGATCGAATACGGGGAGATCGTGGTGGATGCCTTTTGCGATCGCTTAGCCATTCGGGAGGCGACGCTCCGGAGGAGTCGAGAGTTTCGCAAGTTGCCCTAGGGTAAACCTATGGAAAGTTGTGGAAAACCCATGGTTTCACCAGGAAAATGGTTTACCAATGCTTGATTTTCCAGATGTTTGTTTACCCCTAGGGTATTGGATGGGGATTTAATGATTCAACGTGATTTAACCACTCTTAACCAGCATTTATGGAACTTATGGTGTTCAACATCTAACAGATCTAACATATGGGGATATCATTGATGCATGATGATTGGTTTCTGAGTTTTGGGTATTGTACTACCCAATCTGTTGTAGATCATAATTCATTGCGGCAATCTGTATCGACCAACCATTACAAGGGATGGTCTAATAGTTGTTTGATACTGTTCAAGTTCATATGAAAATAATGAGTTTTTTCTTCCTGATTTGTTTCAACTGCCAAAATCAATGGAAAAGATGTGGTATGTGACTCATTTCTGCTGAAGATTGATTTTGAGTGTGCCTACAGTTGCCATCTCTTCAACCTTCATGAATGTGTGCAGGCCAGCAAATTTCGTATCGACATGTATCGACCTCAATGGCCTGGTCTGGCATTTCCTATGGATTCTCCAGTTCAGAGTGTAGATGAAAAAATCTTTACCAAAACCAGGTGAGATGGGTAGAGATGACATCAATTTTGGTGGAACCATCTTCATCGGTGAAGCTGTTGCTTCCCCGTTGTTGATTTGCTTCAAAACTCTGAGTTTGTCGATTGAATCCTATGTTGATTTGTTTATCTACCTCAATGTGTTGGTTGTAATTATGTCCAGCGCCTCTCATTTCTTGGTTACCTCCCCATATTAGTTCATATCGTTTCATTTCCCCAGAATTGTTGGCCAAATTCCAAACGAAATCCACCTGTTCCCACGCCATGCGCCAGGCGTTTTTCCGCTTCAGCAAACCCAAGAGCTGCTTTGACCGTGAAATTCAGCGCGGGTTAAAGCAGAAGTAGAAGGAACTACTTTCGGGGTGCAATTCCAGTGGTGGATATATGTTGCCATAGTTATAGAATTTATATCCCAACTTTGGGGATGTTACCATAAGCGTATCCATTAAAAACTGGAAAGTACCATGTGGAAATGGGCCATTTATAGATGATTTACCTGTAGAAAAGGGTGATTGGTCACATCTATGATAGTTTACAGGAGGGAAATCTATTTGTGACATCCTTGAGGAACTCTCTAGAAAGGCAGATTGGATGATCTTGCCTGCCAGCAATGGAAGAAATCCTGCACCAGTTGGTAGATGGATTATCCCATCGTAATCCCATGTTTTTACAGTCTTTCATAGGAGTCCCAATAGTTACCAACTGGTGCAGGATTTTGTCCATCCACAGTATCATAACCCAAGACTTATGGTGCAACGAATTTGCATCGCCAGACATTTGATTGTGTCAAGAGTCAAAAATTACCTGACTGCTAGCCACAAGTTGGTTCTCAACTGGGACTTGATTTGGGTTACAACCAACTGCTAGCACCGTCACGAGAACTTTGCTGTGAAATCACCATGTTGGGAGAATGTTGGCCGTTTTTGCTGGTATTCTTGATCAGTAAATTGTAGTAACTCGTTGTAACCCTGGGTTTGTGTAGTCAGGCATTCTCTATTTTTCCAGTAGGGAATCTATCATTTGGGGGATCTGTAGGGAATGTGTATGTTTCTATGTTTTTGGAGTGTACTAGTCGCAAGGGACCTGTAGCCCAGTTTCTACTTGGATATGCATTCCGGCTCGTAAATGGTTCAGAACCACATGACAACCTGATCTGGAAAACACTATAACTATTCTGATGTATTCTGTATAGCAATCTCCAAGAAAGATAGAAAAGTGAAATCTTATTAGATAGTGAAAAACACTGTTCCATATTGTTTTAGGGGGGTTACTATATGTAAATGTATGCAAAATCAATTGTGAGTGAACCACTTACCATTCCTGCTTCAGATGGTTGTGTACCCGTTCTTCCGTCCATTTCTGTTTGATATGTATATATATATATTATGCGTTGGGGGTCACAGGCTAAGATTCCTCGGGTACCCAGAAAAACACCTGGACCGTCCGGTACCCGTTTCTAAGCTCTGGTTTCTTGAGCCATTGCGAGTCGGATCGCACGTTGTTCAGGATGCACGATTTGTGCAGTGTCATCCTTGCTGCAGTGGGTCATGCCAATCGCACTCCCCCTTGGCCACTTTGGCCAACATGAAAAACCCAGTCTTTGGGTACCTCCCCACCAGAGCACTCAGAACACGGCCTCCAGGATGTAGTCACGGCATGTCCACCTGTATGGTAGACCCCGTCGGTTGTGATACCGACATGGATTCCCCTTGACCACCTGGGGCATGTTGGGCACCCTTCATGGCGGTAAATTCGCCGGGCGCATTTGAGCTTCCCGCAGCTCGCCCTTTCATGGTAGACCGTTCCGCAGCTGGTCGTGAAGAGCACCTGCCGTGGCGGCTCGGGCTCTGCTGCCGGTCCATCATCTTCTGGCCGAATCATCGGCGCCGCAGGCTGAGGCCCAGCTGCTGAGGATGCAGCTTGGCCAGCCTCATGGCTTTGTGCACCTGCAGGTGCTCCAGCTCCGGCATCACCAGGTGCTCTGCCGGGGCCTTGAACTCCACTTGAATGAAGGCCAAGAGGTGCTCCACAAGGACCAGGGGCTCCTCCATGATGTAGGCCATCATCATCGGACATTGGTGGCGTCCGATCTTCCGTACCCGGTGTTGTGGGCGTTGGCGCAGCTGCGGTCGATGGCACAGCATCATCTGATGCCGCACTCGGCCCAGCCGCCTCATAGGCTTCCTTGGACTCCTGCTCGGAGTGCTGTGGAGACGGTGTTGGAGGTCTCCGTCTCAGACCCTGTCCGGGCCTATACAGCCCGCGGTCGTCGNTGCTCGGAGTGCTGTGGAGACGGTGTTGGAGGTCTCCGTCTCAGACCCTGTCCGGGCCTATACAGCCCGCGGTCGTCGAAGGCCGCCAAAGGGCCTTTCATTTTTCCTTTCCCCTTTGAAGAGGCACCACCAGCAGCTTGGGCACGGTCTCGAAGTTCTTGACGTCGAGCTGCCGCGGTGACGTACTCCTCCGGGGATG
>BGPT01000340.1:340844-352295 GCA_003297045.1 Symbiodinium sp. clade C Y103 | reverse complement strand
AAGCTACGAACATACTACATGCATTGCATAGACACGTGACATGAAGAGGGAAACCGACCACAGGGGGAGGGAGGGAGGGGGGGGGGAGGGATTTGATTCAGACGAAGCAAAGGAGAACAAAGGAACAAGCACAAGCCAAGAACATAAACAAGAACAAGGAGGGGGAAGAGAGGGCTATGGTGGGGGACTTGATTCAGACCAAGCAAAAAGTTGCAGCAGGAGAACAAAGGAACAAACACAAGCCAAGAACAGAACAGGAACAACACCTTCCAATCAGACACGCCGGCAGGCCGGCGGATTTAGTTGGTGACGAGCGAAAGAAAACAAAGCCGGAGTAGGTCATTTCTTCCTGAGCCTTTTTCTTGATGGAAGAAGTAGGGTTAATCCACCTACAACTGGGGTGAACTAATCAACTTCCGATCCGTGGGATGAACCACAAAGTACCCATATATTATCTATGATAGAACCCATACCCTCTGGTAAACTAACATAGCTATTGAACATTGCCATTTATATATAGTGGATTTTCCCATTAAAGATGGTGATTTTCCATAGTTATGTTAGTTTACCAGAGGGTAGTTGTACAATTAACTAAATTTAAGATATACCTACCTGGAACCTGAACTCTATTCTTTTGTGATCAAGACTCCACTTTAGAATTATGGGGTCACCGGGGGCAAAACCCTCATATCTCTGAGAATAGGGACCCTTCCAATGGTGAACTGGCCTGGGTCGCCCCAAAAGGAAGATCTCATCCCCAGTCTCGCAGGATCCCACTTAGTATTGCAACTGGTTAATTACCACATATATATATACATATATATATATACATATATTTACAAGCCAGTTACCCTCTGGTAAACTAACATAGCTATTGAAAATGGCCATTTATAGTTGATATGCCCATTAAAAAAGGTGATTGTCCATAGCTATGTCAGTTTACCAGAGGGTATATGTGGGATAGCCCCACAAATAAGGGACTTATGCACTAGGGTTAGAAAAACCACTTACGATTCCTGGAATGATCCTCCAAGTAGGGGACCGTTTCTCATTGGAGAGGGGTCACCATTGTCATGTTGCAGTAGAGGGGCTCATCACCCAGCACATGGGCGATGAGAGATACACAACCATTGGGAACGCCAAGCCTTCATTGAGAGCCACAAGAAGGAGTGGAGGTCATGGCTCAAAAAAAACAAGTCGTGAGGCGGCTGACTGATGAAGAAGCCTGCAAGATTGACAAGCGCCTCATTTTCCGAGCACCCTGATGTCTCGATACCCAAAGATTTGGGAGCATGCATGGTTCAGTGGAAGTCTGGTGAACGTCAACGACTTTCAGATCTGATTAGATCATTCAATATGAGATTTCGAGATGAATTCAATGGAGATAGTTTGGGAGCTTCCGGAAGCATGCTTTGATGAGACAGACCTGAGACAGATTTGGTAGACAGAAAGTTTCTCTGAAAAGCCGTTGTCAAACGAGCCTTTCAAATGATTCGTTCAATTGGGAAGAGAATTTAGACTTGAGATGTATTGGATGTCAATTTCACCTCCGAGTGCCAACACTAATCAGTTTTGCTTGAGCACAGGGGTGAACAAAGGAGCTTTGGAAGGAATCCTGCGAGCCAAATCCAGGGATAGGTCACCTCGACCCCCAGGGCAACTATCGCTCAGATTCTCGAACCACCAATTGGGTGGCAGTGCAGCTAAGAAGATGATAGCTGCCACACATGTTTGGTGGGCCACCTTCTTTGATATTCCCACTGCCTTTTTGTCCACCGAGGTGTGCACTGGTTCATGTCAACTTTGTTCTTTCGTCGGATTTGAAGCCTGATTGTCTATGATTTTCTACATCAGCTACTGAAGACTTGACGATCCAAGTGATGACTTTCCAAGTTTTTTTCACGGGGCTCAACCACCAACAAGTTATTAACCAGTCAAGGATTTGTTTCGAAAGCACACGTTCCTACGGCAAGAACGCACAATTTGTGTCAATTGAGGATCTAAACATAACAACATCCCACTGTTGTGGGAAGTACCAACCAACCAGTCTCGAGATGTTTAAGATTCCTTAAAGTGAAACATTGGTCAACACTTATTATAGTATGTTGATATGTTGTAATACCAAGAATTGACGGCAATTGGCTTGGGATCTGTGGTTGCCATTCTCACTACTTTGGGCGAGATACCTCCACGTAGATGGAGTGAGCTGGCTGGATCTCTGGTTTACATCTCCGAAGCCCCCCAAAAAGATGCCCAAACGGTTCAGATCATCACAGTTTGAGTGACAGGTTACCTCTGTCATAGGTAACGGGTCTATTTACCTGTGAGACAGGGTCGCAGCCTTGGTAATTGGCTTATAATATTACATACATGTAATGTTCATAATGTCTATCTTTCCATCTATCTATATCCATGTATATATATATATATAATATATTATATATATACATCATAATTTATCTATATCATATTCATTTATACATTATATGGCTTATAAGCCCCCTTCCGACCACCCAACTGAATAGCCATGTCCAGGTGACAGCCTCGAACGAAGACCTCCTGGTTCGGCCCAAAACGGGGCCCTCTTCGTCGCCCCGTGCCTTGGCTTATGTTCACGGAGCAGTACATACAGATATCTCCACCACATCCTTAAAGCCAACTGTCAGCTTAGGTAAAAGTTGCTGTATTTAACTCATAGTCATAGTCACAGTGATAATCAGCGTCACCATAAACCCAACAGATTACACGTAGAGAATCTATGTCACTTAAGAAACACACGCTACACTGGGACAGCACTAAGAGCAGAGATTTGGTGGGACAAACTTACGCCACGCAACTGCTGCCACCTTTGGTGGTGGCAAAGTTGATGAGTGTTGATTTTCTATGATTTTCTCATTGCTTCGTGATGGTTAATGTTGGTTGATATTGGTTGATATGGGTTAACAATGGTTTGTAATGGTGTATTAATGGATAATCATTGGGTAATACTTAATATTGGTTGATATTGGTTGATAACGGACAATTTTGCTTAATAGTGGTTGATAGTGGTTGATAATTGTTGATAATGGATGAATAACCATTCATCTAATGGTTTTTAATGGTTATAACATGTTATAACAATGGTATTATCAGATTTACAACACAGGAAACATGATGAGTTACCATCTGGATTTTATTTGTTTGGAGCGGGTCTTTGCAAATCCAGGTAAGTCTACTAAAACCGCAAGGTGGAACATCGAACATGTCCGTGGTTTCATCTTTAATTTTCCTGGATTTATCTTGTGAAATTTCATCCATCTACTTCCGGGCAAACAAGAACCGGGTGACCAGCATGTTTCTGGTAAGGATTGACAAGTTCAAGCCATCTACCCTCTTTTTTAATCAACGAACCACCATGTTTAATAGGTAAAACATGATTTTTTATTATCTATAAATGAGCCATCTACGCCATAGCTCTGTAACAAACAACCAGCGTGTCTTTCTGTTGGTGCTCTGTTTTGCTTCATCCTTGGAAGTGCATCCAAGACATTGTAAGGACAGTTCAGAACTCTTGTTCGTTACTGATTAGTCTGTTTATCCTTTCAGGCATGGGTGAGACCACTCCAAATAATGTAGGAAACTATTTAGTTCCTCAGTAAAACCCAGATCCAAGGATCCTAACTGGTGCCCCAGTTTGTTAGCTAAGTTGGATTACCACCAAGCGAATTGGGTTTTTATGGTGGCTCATCCAGGGGTACATCCGTTTATAAACACAGGTTTACCTGAGTACCACATTGTACCCATTTTGAAGCACCAACCAAACTCTTGTTTTGGCCTCATCTCGGCTTGCCACATGGCTGGGTTTTGCAACTCGCCGTTGCCGAGGTTATGTCTATGTGGGAGCAACTTGTCTATGACATGGCATCCCGTGTAGGGTTTAGTTTACCTGGATGACTGTGTGTGTGTGTGCTTCGGCTTTCTGCAGGTCCCTTCACCCCAAGGTCATTCTCAACAAACGTAAACAGACCAACGTGTTTTGTGCAAACAGTGCAAGTTGTTAGTCTTTGTGGTTCAGTTGAACACATATCGATGTTGATGATTGATGGGTAAATCATCCCGAAAAGTGATCGAGACTTCCTTTCTGGGGTTACTGTAATATGGTATGTACATACACTGAGATGGGCCATGCTCAGTGATTAGTCTTAGTGTCACAACCCACCTACCCACTCATGAATGTCAGAACCTATCGCTCATCTTCCAGTTACCTGTCAGATCGGTAGCCAGCCCCAGAATCATCAGTTATCGACCACCTTGCTTGCCTTTCTCAAAGGGAACTGGAAGGCTAGGGTATGATTTGCCCACATTCAAAACCTTTGGTTCATTGATGAAATATTCCCAAAGTTCTGGAATCATGGCAAACAAAAGCAAGAATCCCCAACTTTTGAAATTGAGGTTTTCCACTCTGGGTCAAAACAATCAACTCCCCAAAATGGATGGTTTCAGATCCAGATCGTCAAAAATCACCAATTTTGTGGACCAAAAAAGCTGCCCATGCAGATTTTGTGTCTGAACATCCTCCAGAACACTAGCTCTGTTGATGAGAACACCAGGGGACTGCGGGGGGTTTGACCCTATGACTTTGGGCAGATCTCTAGGGACAACGGATTGAACAACATATGTGGCTGCGAGTTAAGTCGGGTTATGTGTTGACCGATCCAACTGAACTCACAAACTGAGGCACCAGAAAATTGTGAATATATTCCTTGAACCATCCTCATTAAAATCATTAAATTAAATGCTTGATCTTACACATCATAAACATTCAACCCAATAATAAACCTACCATTTGAGGACGGTAAAGCATGGCACCCATTGAAAATGGTGATGACTTGGGGATGGTGCAGATGGCATGGGGCAGAGCAGGTGGGTGGAGCACCGACAGATCTGTTGGGCTCTCAGTCAGTAGTGGGAAAGGATTTTCAGCTTGAGCTTGGCATTTCCAAGATTTGTCATCAACAGAAGATGCATCAATCATGGCCTCTGAGTTAATCTTCGTGATTGAAGATGAAGATGGGCCAACCATTTTCTTGCCACTTCCATTCAAACGCTCTGTTTTTGGGGATGGGCCAAAAGCCATATTGTTACCATATGGGGGTTTCCTAAAATGGGGGTACCCAAAAATGGATGGTTTATAATGGAAAATCCTACTAAAATGGATGATTTAGGGGTACCCCCATTTTAGGAAACCCCCATATGATTGGGTGAATACATCCACATCCATTTTCAAGGGTACCTGTAAGGTGCCAGGGTTTCGAGCCCCACCTCAAGTCACCTATAGATGAAGGTGAGAATATCAGGATGATGAAGATGAAGATGATGAAGATTTGTGAAGATGAACATGAAGATCAATATGATGATGATGATTATGTTACATTCTTATTATTGTTATTTATTATTAAGATGGCTAGTAGTCGCAAAAACAAATGGGAAATTAAAAGGGTTTGGTAAATATGCCGTCAAACGTGATACATTCATGTCTAATCTCATCGATCAAACGGGTACATAGTATGCTACGTCTTGGGGAAGCATCAAATCTATTGAGCAATCAATCAAGGGTCCCTGAACTCCCTGAACTATATATATATATATAAGTTGGTTTGTACTTATATGGCCATACAATGCCATACATATATCCACAAATGTCCACTACCCTCGGTAATCAAACGTGGCAATGGAAAATCCATTATGTATCGATAATTTTCCCATTAATACCTCCATTTATAGAGGATTTTCCAGCTAGCCACGTTTGATTACCTGCCGCCTCCGGGATGTTGGCCGCCAGTGCTTGGGTGGAACGACAAGAGGAGCACGCTCCGGGCGTGCGCTACGTTCCGGTGTGCGGGGCCCTGGAACGAAGGGATGCTGGCGCAAGGGATGAAAAACGGGGGATTCGTAGTTGATTTACTAAAAATGTGATGATTTTCTCTAGCTATGCTAGTTTACCAGCGGATATAGCCATGAAATCATCACTTTCATATTCCTTGAGGGTAGTTGAACGGTTTCCATCATATCTTGAGCCCGCGAATATCCCAAACCAATTGTCCTAGCATTGGATGAAGGCAAAATTCACACGAAACCCTTATTATATATATATATATATATACATGAACTGGAAGAAAACTAGTTTCCTGGAAATGTGCCTCCTATCCAATGATTCAGGCCATGTGACCACGTGTAGCAATTCTGTTCCGCTTATAAGTAAAATGTTCACAGCAAGCACCCAGGAAAAAAAAACACAGCGCAGGTTTCTCTAAATTGAAGACCAAAACTATGGGATTTCTGAGAAAAAACATACTACCCTCCAGTAACCGAACACTTTGCTATATGGTTTGGATGGCCCATTTAGTTCGACGGTTTATACATGTTCACAATATGTTTTTTTTTGTTTTTTTAATGATGATTTTCCATAGCAAGCCATGATATAGGTGGACTTGTCATGAGAGTGACATATCAATATCTCAATATATCACGTTAATTAGTTATTTTATTCACAAGGTGTATATAGTCTTTGTCTTTATTTTGGGCATGGTCCCAAATTTTAAGAAGCAGAAGAGTGCAGCTCCATGACTGAAGCCGGGGGGGGGAACCTGATCTACCTAGACACTCCAGAAAGACCCAGCCACCAAGATATTGACGTTTGCAGCATGTCTGATTGCCCACGTGTTCTATGGTGCTGGGATATTTACCAACATTTACCCACAAACAATTCCCCAAATGTAGCTGTATAGCTGTACATATACAGTATGCATCAGTATACCGGATACCAGTACCATGGAGCATATGGAATGGTACAAACTGAATGGTACAATGGTAACAATGGTTTTCTCAGAGTCTTTAAGATCTGATTCCGACTGATGACCTGGCGGACCCATGGAGGATTTATCTCTGGCTGTAGCACTGTAGCACTCTAGCACTGTGGGAAGGATAAATAAGTTGGTTTATAACGTATAACTCCAATACAGTAACTAGAATAGTTAATAATGCTACTTAAAACTCTAGTATTCATGGGGTGTGTGAATGACCAAACATCACCGGCAGGCACACCGTGGGAATCAGCGACTGCACCGCAGGTTTTGAGAATCGGTGTTCAAACCATAGTCACCTTAGTCTTGATCCCTTCTCAAGTGTTGTTGCATCTGAAAGGTACTTGACTATTGTTGCTTCGAATTGCCCTTTCATGCTTGTGATTGAATGCTTCGAATAAACATCTCGTTCCCGAGTGGTTCTGGGGAAACTCTGTCGCTCCCTGAGCACTCCAAAGTTGGGGACTTGAAACTTCTGGCGCAGAGATCTCTCGGACATGTCCAAAGATTGAGGAGACCATGGGCAAGTTAAGTCCGTTTCAGACGCTGGCAGCCTTCAATGGTGAAGGCCAGCAAGGGAATCGCCGCCGGAGAGCCCATGGCGATTCCCTTGCTGGCCTTCATGAGCCCATTGAAGGCTGCCAGCGTCTGAAACGGACTTGACTTGCCCATGGTCTCCTCAACCAGTTCGATCTTGGTGACTAACACAACAGAGTCTTTGCAAGCCGCAGGGATACAAGAAGGAGAGTGCCTGACTGCTGTGGTGCAACAACCGAAAATGATTGCAACAGAAGAGGCATTTGTTGTCTGGTGCTGCGGAGGGAACAAGGTAGTTTCTTGGGGCGATCCAAGCTGTGGCGGTGCTCTGCAGTTCAGGATCAGCTGAAGAACGTGCAGAAAATCCATGGCACTTATTTTGCGTTTACGGCGATCCTGGCGGATGGGTCTGTAGTTACCTGGCAGGTAACTACAGACCCATCCGCCAGGATCGCCGTAAACGGGCGATCCAGAGTATGGCCGTAACTTCTTAGCAGTTCAAAATCAGTTCGCGAATGTGCAGAAAATTCAGAACACATTTAATGCAGTCGCTGCTATTTTGGCCGATGGATCTGTCATTACCTGGGGCGATCCAGACTATGGCGGTGACTGCTCGGCAGTTCAGGATCAGCTGAGGAACGTGCAGCAAATTCAGTCAACAGGAAGCGCATTTGCGACCGTCTTGGGCGATGGATCGGTGGTTGCCTGGGGCCATGCATTCAATGGTGGTGATTGCTCTGCAGTTCAAGATCACTTGAGGAATGTGCTGCAGATTCAGGCTACGTGGTGCATTTGCCGCGATCTTGGCCGGTGGATCCGTGGTGACCTGGGGCTCTCCCGGTCATGGTGGTGACTGCTCTGCAGTCCAACATGAGCTGAGGAATGTGAAGCAGATGCAGGCTACACATCGAGCATTTGCTGCCATTGTGGCTCATGGATCAGTGGTTGCTTGGGGCCATCGAAAATCTGGTGGCAACTTGTCCGCAGTTCAAGATCAGCTGAAGAATGTGCAGCAAATTCAAGCATCAGATCATGCCTTTGCTGCGATCTCGGCCCATGCATCCGTCGTTACCTGGGGCGATCCAGACTATGGCGGTGACTGCTCGGCAGTTCAAGATCAGCTCCAATATTTGTAGAATTTTGTAGATTCATCTGGAGGTGTCCTAAAATAGGGCTACCCCCAAATCATCCATTTATAGATGGATTTTCCATGAAATAAACCATCCAGCTATTTGGGTGCCCCCATTTTAGGAAACCCCCATCTGATTCATTTGATTCATCGTAGATTTGCTGTAGATGCGTTGGATGATTTGATGATCCTCGACGCAGCCAGCGGTTGTGACTGGAAAAAACTGCGACTCGGCGGTTGACCGAGCGGTTCTGGGGGATTCTGGGGTCAAACTGTTGATCTTCATGGGAAAATGATGGAAAATGTGTGTGTGTGTGTGTTTACTTGGAGGTGTAGTTTAATATAGTCTTATAACTTTTAATGTCGTATATATGATTCATCTATTATAATTATTATATAATAACCTGATTATATCATGAGATATTTGATTACAATAGAGGATTAGATCCCCACTTCTGGAATGTACTATATCACTGATTGTTATACCCATGTTATATTGCCCAAAGCAGTGTGCCGTGGCAGGAGCTGGGCCCCCCAAGAACTCTGGCGTCATGGGTCTAAGATTTGTAAACCAACCTGGGAAGACCCATTAAGATGAATTTATATTTCAGTTAGGAAATGGTTATGCAAAGGAATTTACGCCATTCAATTTGGATTTGTGGACGTGTCATTTATACATCCATGTTTTCCCCGTTCGACATGGTTGCTATTTTTCCGCATGGCCTTGCCCGTGAACTCATCAACAGTGCTAATTAACATATATCCTAGTATAGACACTTCGTGTATCCGGAGGACAATCCTTTTTAGCCCATTGTCTGCTGGTACCTACCTCTTCTTTTTAGATTGGGGTAGAGTCACTTTGTGTCTAGATCCACACAAGTCCTGTACCAGAAGGTGGTGCCCCAGGGTTGAAGGAATCGCACAGTTGGTTGAATCAGATATATCGGTGGATGGGTTTATGGCAGATGATCCGGATTGTGGTTTATAAACCATATTTCTAAACCCATTAACTATAGATTCGATACTACTCGTACCATAAACCATCATAAACCACTGTTATTATGGTTATAAACCAGCTTAGCTATTGTTTGGGATGTTTGGGGGCCTCACCTGCATGATTAAATTACATTAAACTTAACCTTTGCTTATCATCAACTTGTCATCCAACAAACATATGGCTACGGGATGGTATTGGTCAATATTGGGTACCCCACGTTGGATGTTGAATGATGGTTAGTACTAAAGTAGACTAAAATCTGTGGTCCCCTACTGTGGATGGAAGAAATCCTGAACCAGTGGATAGATGGTTTATCCCATTATTTACAGGGTTTTAACCATCCAAGATGGTGCAGGATTTCTTCCATCCACAGTAGGTCTTGAATTCTGACCCAGACCCACATCCTTTTCGAATGTCCCGAAGACCGCTGCAGACCGCAGGCTGATTCAACCGAATCCACGGCATGCGCCAGCACTGGAAGAGATCGTGAAGGCGAGAAAAACACCGCATCAAACAAACGATGGTTTAAATATACGGTAATTGAGCCATTAAACATACCAGGGTTGATTGGTTACTATATACTAGGGGTTTTTACCACCTAATTTAATGGGGATTGTGATAACCCATAGCAGGGACACCTACCAACCAATTGGTAAAATGAGTTGTTGGTGGTTCTACATGGTTATTACAGTAGATGTTATTAGTGGTGTTAAATGACGTTATCATTCCTTAAATGGTATTATACTTCACTTATTGGGGCCATAGCTGTGATTGATGAATTATTATTCAATACGGTAAATATATGGTTATACATAATATAATTTACACAAACACACATACCAGTAGTACCGCACAAGGCGGTGGCGGAAGTTTCAGGAATAGCACACTATAGGAGAGGTGAGTTGTTGTGAGTCATGGATGGCAGAGCAGATNAACTGACTAACTGATTGACGGACTGACTAACTAACTAACAACCTAACTAACAAACTAACTAACTGACTCACTGACTAACTGACTAACTGACTAACTGACTAACTGACTGACTGACGAACTGACTAACTGACTAACTGACTAAGTAACTAAGTCATTAACTAACTAACTAGCTGACTAACTGACTCACTGACTAACTGACTAACTGACTAACTGACTAACTGACTAATTGACTAACTAACTAACTGACTAACTGACTAACTGACTCACTGACTCACTGACTCACTGACTAACTGACTAACTGACCAACTGACTAACTGACTAACTGGCTAACTGACTAACTGATTAACTAACTAACTGAAGAATTGACTAACTGAGTATCTGACTAGCTAACTAACTAACTAGCTGACCAACTGACTCACTGACTAACTGGCTGACTGACTAACTGACTATCCGACTAACTGACTAAGTGACTAACTGACTAACTGACTGATTGACTAACTGACTAACTGACTAACAAACTACCTAACTGNCTGACTAACTGACTATCCGACTAACTGACTAAGTGACTAACTGACTAACTGACTGATTGACTAACTGACTAACTGACTAACAAACTACCTAACTGACTATCTGACTAACTGAGGAACCGACAAACTGACTGACTGACTAACTGACTAACTGACAAACTGACTGACTAACTGACTAACGAACTGACAAACTCACTAACTAAGTTGTTAAGTTGTTAAGTGGTTAAGTTGTTAAGTTGTTAGGTTGTTAAGTTGTTCAGTTGTTCAATTGTTAAGTTGTTAAGTTGTTAGTTCAGTTAGTTAACTGACATCTCAAAATTTGCTTAAAACCCTCAGTTTTTGNGATGTCTCCGCACCCGCCGCTTTAGCGAGCCTACTGTTCGACCCTCCGGAGCCACAAAACATTGGAAAAACAGTGTTTCGCGACTTTCCTACCTTTTCGCGCACCTGCATCTCTTCTCTTCTGACTTTCTCATCTCTTATCTT
>BGPT01000340.1:293550-340818 GCA_003297045.1 Symbiodinium sp. clade C Y103 | reverse complement strand
CTCATCTCTGATCTTCTCACTTCTGACTTTTCTCACCTCTGCTTTTCAACTGTCCATATTGTCGGAAGTTTCACTTCTAAACTTCCTTCGAATATATATTTATATATGTATATCGATGGTTTAAAGATGGTCGATGTTGTTGTTTTTGTCTAACCACAATTTTAATACATGGTTTATAAATATATGGGTAATCATCCCTAAATGGCCTTATTTCAGTTCACGACCAAAGGCACAAAAAACACTGACCCATTTCATTTATTTTCAGGTTAGTGAATATGTTTTTTCAGCGAGTGATATGATATCATGGATCGACATGAGATATCTACATAACCAGCAATATGATATTCGGACAATTTTGGACATACATTTGGATGTGATTGGTTTGCAATAGGATATATTTCCCCACAATTTTTTACACTTTTGCTTGTGACGAAACCATGAAGGAATCTATTGGGGCACGCAGGTGAGCGGCTTGAGTTTTGTTGGCATCAGCTGAGATAGTTGATACAAATTACCCTCTGGTAAACTAACATAACTATGGAAAATCACAATTTTTAATGGGAAAATCCACTATAACTGGTCCATTTTCAATAGCCATGTTAGTTCACCAGAGGGTACGTCAATTCAGGACGGTTTGATTCCCGAAAGCTCGAAAAGGCACAAAGGCGCTCTTGGTCCAACAGCACGAAGTGGGCAACGGTGAGAACAGAGCTGAGCTCAAGTCTGACATGAAGATACTGGATGATACCCTCTGGTAAACTAACAGTTTGCTATTGAAAATGGCCATAGAAATAGTGGATTGTCCCATGAAAATGGGTGATTTCCCATAGTTATGTTAGTTCACCAGAGGGTAATGGGGCAATAATGGGCTCCTTTGCCCGAGGAGCAAAAGAAACCAATACCAAGAGCGCAGCCTGCAGGAAGTTGCAGCTCAACATGCTGCCATGATACGCCTTGGCCTCCATGACTCCATGTGCGGCAAAAACCGAACCAAGATGTATGTATATAAATGAAAAAAATTGGTGAATTTCCATAGCCACGTGCTGATAACCAGAGGGTAATTTTTGTTCTGCTGATATCATTGAGAAATGACGGTTGATTGATGCTGATTAGTTGAGAACGCCAATCCCATAGTCAGACTGACTTTTTGACCCTACCGTCCCCCGAACATGGCGACCCTGAAATGGTTTGGGGGTTGGAAGACAAATCCCTCGTCCGAAAATTGGGGATTCACAGTGTCTATCTTGGGAAATGGATCTACTACAAGGTGGTGCCCCAGTGAGCGGAATCGCTAAGTTGGTTGAAATACATCGGGGAACTGATGGGTTGATGGCAGATCATGAGAGAACTAAACCTGAGGGCCTGGACTTGTCATCCGACAAACATACTTTTTTGGGCCCGGTATAGTTGGTTTATCAACCCATTAAGTATGCCAATATATGGACCATAGACCATAGTTATCACAGTAAATCACCACAAAATTCCGTTCCGATTACAATGGCCACCCGGATACCAAAGCTTCAGTCAGCGACTTTGATGTTTATCGCCATTTTTGCTGGTAAAATATCCCTTTTATTACCCGCTGGTTATTTAACATAGCCATGGAAAAGCACCATCTTTAATGGGTAAATCACCATAAACCATCCATAGATGGACCATTTTCTATGGCGAACAGTTAAATAGCCACAGGGTATATATATATATATATACAATGTGGGGCCTCCTAGTTATAAGTTGGTTTATAAACCCCATTAACTATAGTTATGTCTACAATAAACCATAATATACCATAGTTATTGGAGTTATAAACCAACTTAGCTATCTTGGGGGCCCCACATTGTATATATATATATAGTTACAAACCATTCGTATCAGAAACATATCCCCATCGCCAGGAGAGAGGAGGTGCCTTCTACCCCAACGCCGTCGGGGCGCACAGCTGGAAGACCTCGGACACATGGTGATTTCATGGGATTTATCCAACAAAAATGACGATTGAATGATCAAAAACTATACCTAGACTACCATCAAATTATATCAAATTGTAATTTTATAGCGATTTGTTTTTATCCTTGTGGCTTATGTTTTTTTGATCGGGTAATTTTATACCGATTTGTTTTCATCCTAGTGGTTTATGTTTTTTTTGATCTGGAATATGTTGTTTGATCCCACACTCGTTCCATGCATACAAATCATGCATCATGTTGTTGGTTGTTGTGTTTGAGAGGAAGAAAACCGCTTGACAATCGATGGACTGGGCAGCTACCAATTTGAAGACCAAAACAAGTTGCTATCCCTCACCAACTCTGCATCGCTGGTGCAAGCCAGCCCCCGGCAAACCTTCAGGTCCACCGTCGCTGGGAAACCCTTGGAATGCGCCATTTAGCAACCTTTGCATCTTCCAAACTGACGGTGCAGTGATCATAGACCGAGATCAATGCTCTTCCCGGGGCACTTGCACTGGTCAAGGAGAAAGGTTGCTGTTGACTGGTGCCACAAAGTCTTGGAGACCTCCCTGGATTGCATGCAAGCAATAAAGCTGAGGGTGCAGCAGGAAGTTACTCCGTTGCTGTTGGATGAAGGGACCGATTGCAACGAATGGGAATTGGTGGAGTGGGTCTGATTTTGATGCAAAGCTCCTATCTGAACAGGATCCACAGTTGGCGCTCCAACTGTACATCGACAAGTACCAGATCACAGTGGAACGCAATTCCGATCTGACAATAGACTGCATCCGAGGATCTTCAACATTCAAGGCTCGACTTGTTGAAAGAATGGTTCAACTACTTTTGCCCATATATTGTGGGTCGGAATCGCAGTGCAACTATAAATTCTTGGCTGGATCATGGCATTTAACCAAGAAAAATAATGATTTAACATTGGTCTAATGCGGATAGCATGTGAAAACTGCCCCACACATGTTGGTAGGATGGGGATACAATGGGAGATGATGTTATTCCGCTTGGATATATATGTATGTATATATATTTATATACTGATATAACTATATGTTGATTTCGTGGTATTTAACCAAGAAATACCAAGAACAATGGTGACTTAACCAACCAAAATTCTGGTATAGCTGGAACTGGGATATCATATGAGATTCTGTTAATATATTTGGTTGGATTATAGTAACCTCAGGGCGTGATGTCACCGGAATGATGGGATGTGGATTGATGGAATCAACCCCAAATGGCATGGTAACAACTATTTTCAGATTAGTGAATTACAGTATTACAGACCGGGTCCCCCCAGTTATAAGTTGGTTTGTAAGCTCATGTAACTATAAATCTATCCCCTTAATCAACCCAACAGTTGCTATTCTAAAACCAAGTTAGCCAACTAATTCCCATTAAGTCCCATGAAAAAATCACCATGTCTCCGTTAGCTAAATCAACCATTGCGTTCACCAACTTCGCTCTCGTTTCGCATCGAAGGATCACAAGAGGGCTAACCACCTCAATGGTTGGTCTACGATCTGTGCATAGCCACCTAAGTGGTGCAAGTGACAAGTGGATTTATGAACTAGCTTAGCTGTAGTTTGAATCATCATGAACTCTTCAATTAACTATGTCAAATCTGGCTAAGAAACTGAGTCACCACCTTCAGAACATCTGAGAGTGTTTGATTCCCCCTAAGTGAAGCCCTTTCTGGCTTCGCCATATTTTTTTTACCCCTTTTTCGAGGCTTGGACAAGGGATGGAAAGAGGATGAGGCTTGGAAATTTGGATTTGGGGCAGTCCTGGGTTTGTCTGAAATTGACAGAAGAAACCCAGATTTGATGCCTAGTTTCATCATCTGTTCTGCTGAAAATGGCAATTTCGGGGTTTTCACCCCCATTTAACCCACCATTCTCATCCATTTTCAGACAGACAACTACACATAGATGGTTGCGAGTTGTGGTGAGTTGTCAAGCCATGTGTAGCACAGGAAATGGTGGAGAAATCCTAAGGAACCGAAAGACGGGGTTTCCTCACTAGATGCTGAATCTATAGGGGAATCATCCCCAAATGGCCCCACCAAGCAGAGTTCTGAAAAAAAACACTTCCAAAGCAGGTGGTGCCTTACTGAAAGCTAGCTAAGTTGGTGGAAATAATTAAGTTTACAGACAACTTTATGGTGAGCATGATTTTTAAAAAATAGTTTATGGCTGAAAGAACCAACCTCTAAAACACCAATGTTTTGAGCATGGATGCCCCTTTCGGTGACTTGATGCCTCGAGGGAACTTGCTAGAAGCTCCGTTTGGGTGCCCAGAATAGCAAGTCGTAATAGTTGGTAGGTGATGATAGGAGTGATACTACCTACTCATAAGGGGGTATCTGGGATTGCCCATGAATTGGACACTCCACCAAACACAAATCAGTTCTGATGGGGTTGAAAAAAAAAACAATCAAAAAGATTTTTTTGGACATCCCGGTTGGTAGATGGTCCATGACCTTTATATCACTGTAACTGGAGACTGGAGATCTTCCATAGCTCGTGCAAAAAAACATATGAGTCCTGGGATGCACCTCCAATCATCCTCCAATCAGGCTCAATGTCGCATCTCATCCCATCTACAAAAACGGCCTGGACTCGCTGTTCTTCGTGCGCGGTCGCCATGATACGCTCGGGGACGCAGTTGGAGTTGGAGATGATTTGGGGAAGATCCAGCTACACTGGAGCTGGTTTGATGTGAAAACCATGGTAGTACTATTGTTTGAATGTGTTTGATCCATTGCCAGTTTTTGTTGCCATAGTTTGGTGCCGCAAAATGTGGGATTAAGACGGACTAAGCCTCAATTTATGGGAAAAAAACACGGGCAGACTGATGAAATCTGATGAACCATGGGACGGAGGCTATTTTCAGACAAACCCAAATGGGGAAATAGATGAGTCAACAAAGAATGGAGTTGCAATGCAGGGTGTCCAAGATGAGACATGAAAGTACACATGGAAATGGGTACAGTAGCTAACCCCATGTTTGCCTTACCGCAAAACACAACAAAAAGCATGCGATGTTTGCTGCTTGAAACCATTTTGATATTTAAGGTGGGGGTCAAGTTTAGTAGGTTTCAAGCCTGACAAGTTCTTGCCAACCCTCTTTTCATGGTGAAGATAAAAATTAAAATGTTGAAGCTGGTCAAAGGACCCAAGCTAAACCCATCATTGATACTACTCTTTGGTTTTGGCATGCGCGTGATGAGTTTGAATGAACGGTACAAACGCTGCTGACTTTGGATTTTTAGATATCTATTTGCCATCCATGCAAGGGATGTTGATCCCAATGTCAAGAATTGATATCTTGGGAATGGCTGATCAGCCACCACACAGTAGATGTATGTCTTCTGTTTTTGTTTAGCCCAGCCGTTTTTTTCCAACGGGCGCTATGATACTACCAGCCTTTGCCTTCCCCAAACGAACATCGCCCAGCTTGGGAGGATGATACACAGGTTTTTGGAGCAACACATCATTGTTTTGAGTAAATTCAGGGTCTAGTATGGTCTACAATGTAAGTGGGTTTATAACTCCAACAACTATGGCTTATGATACTGATAACTATATAGTTAATGGGGTTTCTAAACCAACTTATAACTGGGGGGCCCCACATTGTAGGAATTCCAAGTAGGCATAGGGGTTATCTACATCTACCATCCCTGGGAACGCTTGAAGTGTTTAAGCAGGGCCTTTGGACAAGCCAACAAGATCAGGTGGTGCTGATGGTAAGTCATGTCATGTCATGTCAATACTGTCAATACTACTGGCATTGTTGTTTGGGTGAACATTATACATTGTGTGTTTAATAGTGTTGAAATGTCGGGAATGCCATGTTTTGTATACTTGGATGTGCATCCCAGGAATTTACGATCCATGGCCACAATCACCAAATACATGATATCCTACTCAAAATCCCGCAATAGCAATCCAGTGTGATTAAGTTACAATGTTTAGCCCTGTTTAGCAATTCCATACCATCCAGTTGGATTGACTAAAGTTGACTAAAGTTTAACCCAGTTGTGAGATTATAGCCCAGCTTGCCCTCCAACAAAGCAACATAGCTATATGATATAGATGGCCCATTTTGTCCGATGATTTACCCGTAACAAACCATGGTGAAATTCCATAGCAACCTGTGACAAATTGCTTGGGGCTACTGAGCTTAAGCCAGTCAGAAAAAGTCAGGTAGATCAACTTAAGATTGTCCCAGTTATGCTGCAGTATAACCCAATTTAAGCCAGGGTATTATAACAAAAAAATTATAGCAAGAATCCATTATACATCCATTGTTATTGTTCGTGATTTTTGCCATTATCATCCATTCTCGAGGGGGTTACAACAACCAGTGATAAGCCATTTGTGTCACTAAAAACGGCCTCAAACGGCCAAAAGCCTTTCACCACGCACCACGCTCCACGTGCCTCGACCCATGGCGGATGCGAACGCTCCCGACGCGTTGCCGGCGGCGTTGCCGGCGGCGTCGGCGCGGTCTTCGGTGGTACCGGACGCGGGGGATGCCCCGGTTACTTGGCGGGGGAACCGGAGGTCATGGCGAGCCGTTGCCCTTTGAAAAATTGGTTGACCAGCCACACATCTCACTATGCATATATTTAATTGATGTATTATATAGGTAAACCTGTAGATCCAATAGTGCTTGCAGAAGTAAGATGCTAATTTGGGTCGTTTACGTTTAAAACGTTTAAATCTATATGGAGGTTTCCTGAAATGCGGGTACCCCCAAATCATCCATTTCACTAAGGTTTTCCACTATAAACCATCCATTTTGGGGTACCCCAATTTATGGAAACCTCCATATAGGTGTTCTTTCCCAAGTGCTTAGACCGGTGTTGTGGTATGGAGTGGTTCTTGCTGCTCGTTGATCTGGCAAGAGCTGCAACACCTCATGACTGGAGTAGGATTTTACCATCAGAAGATGTGGATTTGTTACCATCAAAGTATCGGATCCTTCCCATAAATATATATATATATATATTATGGAAATCGAGCAGCAAACTACCAGAATGTATTATATTTGACAACGACTTAGATGGGATTCAACACAATTAAGAACTATAACTTGGGATTCAACGAGTGGCATATGGGATTTACGCAAAAAAAACTTGGATTTAATTCAACCAATAAAATGTGGGATGATTTATCCCATTTGCAAAATGAGTCTTGGTTTGGAAATGAACTGATGCATTTTCGCACCAAAAAAGTGTTGGGGATCTATGATTCTGTGAGTTCAGCTTAGCAAATTGATGGTTTCATTTGCTATGAGGGTTACTTGAGGGTTACATCTCGGGCAAGTTATGATCCCAAGTCGGACTCGGACACGGCTCCATCCCATGAGTCCTGGGGAGTTGAGAGCCACACTTTGGATTTACCCTCCGGTACTTCAACGTAGCTATGTAAAAAGGCCCATTTATAGATGATTTACATTGAGTTACCTAGTAAACATGGTGCTTTTTCCATAGCAATGTTAAATTACCAGAGGGATATCATATAGTTTTGGAAGACTCAACTGCTGGATTTAGAAACAATACACAGCCTTTCGCGAAAGCCTTTGCTGACCAAAAGGTAGCTGACTGATGGTTTGGCAGCTGACAGTGGCTTTGGGTCAAAACTCAACGACCTCAAGATTGGACGATTTCATACGATTTCTTTTTAAATGAAATTCTTTACAATGTGGGGCCCCCAGTCGATAGCTAAGTGGGTTTATAACTCCAATAACTATGGTTTATAGTACATTATAACGATAGTTAATGGGGTTTATAAACCAACTAACATCACTGGGGGACCCCACATTGTAAGTCTCCACGTTTTGCCAGTATCTCTTCCAAATTTCCAGAACCCAAATTGGGAGTATGAATCCAAGGCATCGCCATCTTTTCCAAGCCCTTTAGGGTCTTGTTTGTTGGTTGTTTGAACCCCATGAACACTATGGATATATCATGATATAACAATCAGAAACCAAACTGAACAAACTGTTGGTCGACCACCTTAGAATCACCATTTTTCTTGCTTAAACCCCATTCAATCACATTTGTTTATGGCTCAATCCCACCAAATCAGTATTTTCGTCAATGAAATCCCATGAAATCCTCAAAAAGCCCAAGGATCGCACCTTGAAACGTCTCCTCTTCCGCGCCCTACGCCGTTTGAGCGCCCCGGGCATCTACAGCAGCAGCCCCCGCGCTTCCGCCGGCGGCGAGACGTCCGGTGCGGACAGCTCTGTGAAGGCCACGTGGCGGCTCTTCAAACGGATCTTCCAGGCCAGGGGCGGCCGGGAGATGTTGAGGGTTGGGAGGTTTACCTATGGAAAAATGTGCGATTTTATGGGATTTCACTCTGAAAACAGTGGTTTATCGAAAAACATGGGGATTTTGATTTTGTGAAATGATGTTTTTTTTTGAATTTCACTCAGAAAAATTGTGCTTTCATGGGATTTCACTCTGAAAAATGATTTTTTGTTGGAAGTTTTGCCGTGAAAATAGGGTGATTTTATTGGGATTCCAGGGTGAAAAAAGGAGATTTCAATGGATTTAAGCAATAAAAATGGTGATGTAATAGGATTTAACCAACGAAACATAATATATGAATTGTACCAGTAAAAGATTGGACAATGATGGAAAATGATGCATGGTTTTATTTGCAGTAAAACAGTGAACCTGTGAGGTTGTTGGAATTTGACCATGGAAAGATGGGGGTTATACTTATACCAAAAAGATATTGTATTTAGTAATAGAAATATGGGATTTCCTTATGAAAGTTAGGATTGGGGTTTCATCTTAAGAAGAAACGAACTCTATACAGGTCAAAATGTGGTGAACTTTGGGATTTGCCAGTAAGATATGTAAGGAAAACATGAACATAGTGGGATATAATTTAGCCATATACAAACCATCAACGTTTGTAGTTAAAATTAATTTTCCACATGAATAAAAATGAATAATTATGAATGTTGGTGTCAGTCATCAGAGGATGGTATGTGTTTTGGCAATAACCCGTGGCCATAGAAAATCACCCATTCATTATAGATTATTTCCCGGTAAAAACCTGCCATGTTCGACTTTTGGATGGTACTATTTTTCCCTAAGTGCCATGTTTCCCTCCATGGTATCCCCCAGTATAAGTTGATTTGCAGGTAGATCGACGGCTGCAAACTCGAGCTGAGATGTGGCTTGGTATAGTGCGATGCTGGGATGGATGAACAATTATTGATGTTGGACTTGGATTTTTCTGAAGACGATTGTTTTTCCCCAACGGGACATCCACTACTGTACTTAGGGAATCTATATGGAATGTGTATATTTTTTTTTGGGTGATTCCTTTAGCACATCCAAGTATAGATCAGTAGAGGCTTTATATAGTTACCCAACATTTTTGATAGAGTGTCATTCACGACTTTCTTAGTCTTAGAATTGAGTGGAATAATCCCCAAATGATGTCAGGTGTGTAAATTATAACATCGCTACTTGGTTGGTAGGTATTTGCATTTCCGGATCTACATATGTTTGTATTTGTTTGTATTTTAAGATCAAACCTGTATTCACTACGGTGCCAAAACGATCAGAACCATATTCAGATCCTAGGTTCGAGTATTTTCACATGGTGAAAGACAACATTCCATAGTTTGTGGATAGATTATATAAATCAGTTTGTTTGTAGCTGACTGACGAAACACAACTACAATTGATTGTAGCTAGGAGAATTTATCAACCAACAAACATATTGCAATACAGTTTAATATTCTCGGTCATGATATTCCCTTGATATCCACAGTATGTTTCATTTTAAAACTCTGTACCTTACCCACCTTGTTTTTTTTTTGATGTTTGGCAGTCACCTCAGGTTGCACCAGGCCCTGATCGATCTGGCTTTGACCAAGGAACAGCAAGAGGCGCCGACGGAAACGCAGAAACCACCTGGTTGAATAGAATAATAGATTTGATCAAGAACAATTTTGATTTATGTTGATCCACTTTAATGTTCACAATATACATATAATGGTGATTTCATAGTGATGTCATAGTGAGTTAACTAAGAATGGGGTATAAAACGCACCAGGTTGCCCGATTTCTTTCGCCAAGTTGGTATGTAGCCCAGCTAGGGCCCATCCAAGTCATCCAAGTCATGCAAGTTGGTATACCTGCAGGTTGGCGAAGTTGGTTCATGAGTAGCGTAGCTAGGATAAATGGTAGATATATTATACTGATATATAATATACCCTCTGGTAAACTAACATAGCTATTGAAAATGACCATTTATAGTGGATTTTCCCATCAAACATGGTGATTTTCCACAGTTATGTTAGTTTACCAGAGGGTATATCTTAGGAACTAGGTGTATGATCAAACTTACAACTAGGGGGAGCACCTTGTGGGGAAACACAATGGAAAGAACTGCGTGCACCAAGTAGCATAGAGACTATGCTGGCTACATAGCCGTACTAATGATGGGCTTCTATCTCAACTGATGGGGTGAAAACATCATAGATATACCCATTTATCACTTCACCATCACCTTTTTTCAGTGCTGGAGGACCATCTTGGGAAGTTGTTAGTGATCATGATAGTGAAGACCCCTAACTGGCTAACTGGGGCTAGGCCATTTTTCAGTGGCTTTGAACTACACCAGCCACTTATGAGTCGTGGATCCTCCAAGTAGTTCCATTTTGACTTTGTTGGTGTAGCTCTAAGCGTGTAGTTTGCCCCATTCTGGTTGGATCCAGTTACACGTCCTCTTAAGATCTCTTGAGTTCCCATGAAATCACCCATGTTTATCCATTTTTCACAGTTGAATCCCATTGAATCACCACTAAATCACATGAAATCCCATGAAAAATCACCATCAAATGACATCATGGATTTCGTGAAATCCCATTCACCATCCGCAAAAATCATCCAAATTCTTTCTGTCCCCAGGTCTTCGAAAAGGTCCTGGCCTGCAACGTCCGTTTCTGGCAGATCGCCGTGGAGGGTCACCTCGATGGAAAGCCGCCCTGGCGTCGCCATGTGGCGCCCAGGTTGCAAGGGTCGGGAAGACCTCGGAAACCTGGTGATTTCATGGGATTTCGCAATGAAACCATGGTGATTCTATGGGATTTAACCATGAAAACATGGTGATTTGAAGGGATTGAAGCAAAACGTAAGTACTTTTCTTAGATTTATAAAGGATATACTCAAGCAGTTATGTGCTTTGATTTGTTTAACATTGTTTAACCGTATTTAATCGTACTTAATGCAGTTTTTTCAGATGTCATTATTGGGATTTCAGCAGTGGGATTTTGTATGGCTACTGTAGTGGTCAACATTGGATGGGTCAATATGTTTGTTGCTGTATGGTGATACTTCCTACACAAACTCAAGGATTATATCCTCGTTTTCCTGCTTGGATGGGCCCATCTGCAGTGCCTACAGACATGGCGCCAGATGACCCCATGCCCTGGGACCAGGTGGAAACGGAGATGCCAGATGACCCAAAGCCAGACCAGGTGGAAAGGGACATGGAGCCGGATGGGGACAAGGAAGCCGCCCAGGAGTATGATGACCAGATGGAAATGAAGGAGGAGCTGCACGACGATGCTGATGATGAGGAGATGTGGTATGACTGGGGCTATGGGATCCATGCAGGCTACTGGGACGGATGGTGGCCAGTGAAGCAGGAGGAGGAGGATGGTCCGAATGCGGAGGAGGAGTGTGCTGAAGAGCATCCATATTTAATATACGTGTCATTCTCAAGGATTCTGTTTAACTCGTCAATTTGGCAAGCATATTAACGCCTATGCTTTCGTTTGTCAATGAAATTTGGGTATACTTTGTATGTTATCCTCTCAGTCTTTAGCTTAATCGATCAAATCATGGAGGAATATGGGTATGGGCGGTATGGGTCAAAATTATTGGCGCCCAAACTTCGACAGTTCAATTAGAATCACAATCCAATGAATTTGTGGGTACAAAATGGTTCCATATTGTATGTGACATGCAACACAAGAAAACAAATTCTTCCAATGTCAATCTCCTCTTGCTTAGGGTTCACCCGGTTTTTGCCGGGTAAATCCATGTGTTTGTTGGGTAAAAGGAGCAAATCCTCATTTTTTTGGTACTGTAAATCTCGGTTTTTGTGGTGAAAATCCCGGTTTTTCATGGTGATTTCTGGGACCTCCCGGGTAGCAGCCAAGGCCTTGAACTTGGCCTTGCTGCGGACCGTGCATCGCTACCTGGCGGCCGAACGCATCGTGGAGGCCCTGGGGACTTCGCCGGAGGCCTTGGAGGACCGGGGGCGAGCGGCTAGCGCCGGGTGAAGGAAAGGATGGTTAGGGATGGGTTATGACAGGGCCAAGAATTTTCTATGTTCTTCCCCATGGAAAAAAAAAAATCAAATTCCATTTAGTACGGGAAATTTGATGGAAATTTGCGCTGCCATCATAAGACTGTCACTTCTTGACGAATTCTGTGGATGTTGCAATCAATGTTATCGATGTTAGTCTCTCTTTAACCCCAGCGCCGCCGATTTCAATCAATCCTTGTGCATTGCCGCGAATAAGCACCCGCCCTATGAGATCATCTCCAATTTTTGCTACTGTATTATGACCATGGTTCTTGGTAGGTTATCCTCCTGATTTATGGGTTGCAGTCCAATCATGTCCTAGTCACATTCAGAGAGTCAGATATAGATGATTATCTAATCATCTAATCATCTATGGTATTGTCCCTTTTCTTCATATGAAAGGTTGCGTCGTGGGTCATTCCCCTTGGTTCCAATCTGTGTCGAATGCATCAATTTGTAGCCACTAATGAAGGACAATTCTTTTTGGAGGGGTCACAGTGCTGTAAGCCATGATCATAAGTCATAGGCCTTCTCATTAGAAATGCGGGGCTCAACACTTCGTCAACATTGATTTGTTTCGGTACACCCTCGGCAAGTGTTTCACACCAACAGGACTCGGCGAACTTGGGACTTCAGGAAACCGCAGGGAAGCTGAAGCTACTCGGGGTGTGGATGATCAGGATATTTGGTTGGATCAATTCTCAGACCTAGGTAAGTGCAAGTGTCAGGCATGTTCTACTGTCATGTGCAACGTGGTGCCTCAAAGATAGGCAAGTTGGCCATTCTAAGTCGTTTACGTCGTAGAGTTGACAGTATGTAATGTCAACCCCTGATTAATAAACCATGATTTATTAATTAGGGGGTAATCCCGAGTCATAATCTAATACTTAAATGATACCCCCTCCCCCCAATTAAACAGCCTCCTGTAGGGGTTTATTAATCCAGGGTTGACATGTTAAGTGAACTGGTTTGTTCCCGCTGTTCCCAACTGTTCCCAACCCCCAATATTGATCTATACCCATATCCGCTGGTCAGATCCATCCTTACATTAGTTGCTTGTGATACACTTTTTTTTAGCGGTGAAACAGCTCCTTCTCATAGCACATGATGGTTTTCTTAGTCCTTGAAAAAAAAAACTTACAGAGGTACTGGATTCAAAAAAATCGCCTCCCTGCAAACGAACATATCCAGATTCAGTGTTGCCGCTGATTGTGTTCACCACTTTTAACGATTCCTGAGATTTGGATGTTTGCAAACAAGGTAATTCATGCACAGGCAAATCATCATTTGTTCCATTCAAAATGGCACTGAAATCCCCATTTTGAGGTACCACACCCAAATCACATCAAATCACAATACTGTTGGTCAGACCCCAGTAAATGTTTGTGTGTTTAATCTTGATGCAATCATCAATCATCATTTTCCATTATACCCATTTATATCCCCAATATCCCATCATTATATATCATTATCCTATCCCATCTATCCGATGGTTGCCATGATATCCCATTTAGATTCCATTAACATCTCATAAAATCAAATCGACATGGAAACTCCATGAAATCCCCATAAAATTCAGATAATGAAACAAGCATCATTTTCCTGGAAAAAATGTGCCCCCCCCCCCTGGGCGAACGGCTCACCGTGTCGTCGATCTTTGGCAGGAGGCCAAGGAGGCGCTGAAGTACTGCCACTGGACACTGGCCTTGTACCTGGGAGATCTGAGGGGAGCCAGGGAGAAATCTTAGGGCGGTTAGCCACCATATGGGGGTTTCCTGAAATGGGGGTACCCAAAAATGGATGGTTTATAAGGGAAAACCCATATGATGATACCGTGGATGTAAGAAATCCTGCAGCAGTTTGTAGATGTGCAAAATTCCCTCACAATCCCATTATGTACAGTGTTTCATTGGTTACCACTACTTACCAACTAGTGCAGGATTTCTTCCATTCCCAGCAACCTGTGGATACGAGGTTGAGGCAATGGGTTTCATCGGACATATCCCGCCGTGATTTTTTGGTCCCCTTCAGTGAATGGAACCATGGAATTCCAAACCAAATCCAAACCAGCAGTCAACCACTGGTTGAGTATAGAAGCTTGGGTCAAAATTTCTCACCATGCGATGCACGCATTTTGATAGTTTGTGGGGGGGTATATACTCCCCAGTGTGGGGAAGAGGACCAGACAAAGAAGAAGTGGTTTCAAACACCAAACATGTGCACCAAGAAAGGTTCATATCAAGGCCCTCCTACAGTTGCTACAGTAGTCATACTTTACTGTATATTATATTTACTTGTCTCATTGTGCTGCAGCGTTCTCAACCAACAACATTCATTTACGAATTCTTCTTGGTAATATGGCTACAGCCAAAATGGCTTTGGCTCAACCGACCAAAGATTGAGTGGTCACTGCTGCCGATAAACCATCCTACCTTTGGGCTGTTCTTTAACCGCCAATCAATATAGTATAGTGATGTGGGTTTGACTAGACATATGATATGGTACCCCAAGAATTGTTGGTTTATCATCATCATAATGTTCTCATTAACATAGCCATGTCCGGGGTATGATATCCATTCTGATATTTGCATTACATCCCCATTGTATTCCATTGTATTTCCCTGATATTAGCAAGATAGTAAAAGTAGTTCGAGTTCCGCATTGTAGTCATTTGGGTCTGTCTGATTTATCTTGAGAACCCCCAAATAAAAACAAGAACAAGAACAACAAGAACAACAACAACAACAACAACAACAACAACAACAACAACAACCATGGTTTATCTTCATGTTCCCTTTAAACGTTCACATTTTTAGCCACACACACTGATTCAAACTGTTGATTCCCATCTTGTTGAATGTCCATTATACAAAACCCATCAACACCCATTACCCTCCGGTAATCAAGCATGGCAATGGAACATATCCTATAAGTTAGAAGTTTCTAGCTGGGAACACAATTTATTGATGGGGAAATTTCCAGCCAGCCACGTTTGATGACACTGGAAGGTAACCATTATTCACCATGGAATGAATTACTAGTTATCCATTGTCAACCATTCTTATGAATTGTTGACCATTACTAACCATTTTGCAGATCATTATCCATAACTGGAGGTTATTCGTATCATTAACAATAACTGTTGTCCGTTATGTTTATTTCACCTTTTTTTCTGCAGATTGTTGCCGTTTCTGCGAAACCCATCTGCCACCCCGAGCGCCCCGCGAGGTACGAGGGCTATGCAGCTCCGGAGGAGAACTTTTTTGGGTTGTTTTACTTGGGGCTGCAGTTGCAATGTGGGCCCCCCCAACTATAAGTTGATTTATAACCCCCATGAAATAGTTACAAGTATCATGATCCATAGATAAATTGGAGTTATTTGCACCAACTTAATTAGTTATTTTGTGGGCCCCACATTATGAGCGGTTGCGTGTATATGGATATAACCATGCATGGGATTTAAACCCCTATCAGTTGGGATATAGGGCCCCATATGGAACTGCACTTCCAAGTACCGATCCTTGGAATGGGGTTTGTGCAATGTGAAAAGCAAGCAACACATGGGGCATTTCAGAGAAGTTGCGGGTGTCACCAGCCAAAATGGAGATTTAAGCAAAACATGTTAGCTTAACAAAGTCGATTTTTTCCCTCAGAAGAAAGAGGTCATCCAACTAAATCAAGGATTAACCTTACAGAAAGATATGTAAAACCTCTGGGAAACCAAAAGAATATGATGCACAAATGGTTTCCTATGTCTATTTAGATTTGCTGGATAGTATTCTCCCGCATTGCCATGAAATACTAACGAACATAATTGATCAATCCTCTACAATTGGGAGTACCATCAATTTTCAATGTGGTCCTCCCGAGGTATAAAGATATAATTCAAGGTACAACTTGTTGGCCTAGTTATAAACCAACTTGACCAGCTTGGCAAATTACCACTTTGTATTTTTTAGACCCCAGTTGCTAATCACTGAGTCAACGTCAGGAACATCCAAGTTGGATCAAGTAATTTCCCTGCACTTGCTAATTGGTCCTCCCAAAAATGAAAAGTTCAGGGTAAACTCTCTGGAAAATGGATGAATTGTTTTCGTGGTTTTCGTGTGTTTCAATCTTCGAAGCCAACGTCTTTGCCGTGGCCACGAGACTCCGCCTTGGTGGCTCACCTTTGACCTTTGCTAAGCACAAACTCTCGCGTTTGCACCTGCATTTGAGCAGGTCAGACAACCCCTGCAAAAGGATTTTTTTGGCAGGGGGAGGTGTCTCAGTGCTCAGAGGCTATAGCCAATGCTACCAATGGTGCGAATCATTCAAAGATTTGCACGTGAAAACGCTGCGACCACGGTATCAAGTAGAACTATGAGCCCTCATTTTGGTTGATTCTGACACGTTTTTTGAATGATGCTTTTCACCTCTTTTACCCATGTCGCATACTCCTGAAGTGAAACTGGTAAACCTAGAAGTTCCTTCACTGACAACTGTAGCTAGATAACCAATGGAGCACAGGAGACGAGCGCCACCGAAGAAGAGTCGCGAGCCAATGGAATCCTGGCCCTGGTGACGCGCACTGCCGGCGCATCGGAGATCCGCGTGCTGAGTTCGGATTTGGACAACGACAGCCAGACGTCCGATCCGTCACTTGGAAGAGTTTTTGGTGGCTTTGCTCCCTACATTTATGGCCCGAAATACCAGATACCACGTCAGTGAACTAATTCCATGTATGGAATGATAACCCCATTTATAACCATTAGAACTGCTGAAGGGTTTTTGCTGTAGTTGATGGGTATAGCCTCCCTAAAAAAGGTGGCAATTGAACATCCTCATCCGCTGTTTTTATGTGGAAAGCCAAGAATAAATGAATGGAGCATCATCTAAAACTCCATTTCTTCTCAATTAAATTATATCTCTATGATTCTATATGTATATTTCTGCTAAATAACATATGTATACAAATATCTAAATACACTTTGATATACTTTGTTTTTCAAAACTTTGATATACTTATATATAATGTGTTTTTAGATATTTTTCGCACATGACATCACATGACCATTCTGGTAGCTTCTCGCAGCACATCTGGGGCCCCACAACGTCCGGGGGCCGCCTGTCCGTGCAACGAGGTTATGTCCCCGCTTCGTCTTGGCCATGGACAAGCCGAACTCCGAGCTGATCCTCTGTGTCCGAGGGATGCCTGGCGGCGATGATTCAGCGATGGCACCGATGGATGGTGAAATCTATCCATAGATAGATAGTTGATTGATTTTCCTATATTAAATGTATAGTGATTTTCCATAGTTATGTTAGTTTGCCAGAGGGTATACACAATACTATAAACGGTCATTTTCAATAGCTGGGTTAACCCGAGGCTATTGGTTATTTTATGAAATTAATGATGATTTGGTGCCACCCAGTGATCTTAGTCAAAATTGGGCACACCAAAAATTAGATGGTTAGTATGGGGGATGCTTGAAATCTATTCTGAAAAAAAAATCATCGCTGATTAATTACTATACTGACTTATATTTGCCCTCATATTATATACAAGGTGGTGCCCCCCCCCCAGTTATATTTTGGTTTGAAAACCCCATGAAGTATAGTAATATAAGTACCATATACTTAAGTTAGTCACAAAATGTTACAAACCAGCTTAGCAAACGAACTGGGGTATGGATGGGGAGGTTCATATCCAGTACAAGGTGAGGCCCTGGTTGACCAAAATCCAGGTCAATTTTGCTATCTAGGGGCCCTCATCTTGTATATAACATCGTATATTTTGATAGAGTGGATGGTTATACGTTTTGATAATATAGAGCTTCATGAAATACAGGTGACGTTTCTGAGTGATAGTTGCCAGTCTTTTTACATGTATGGTTATATGTCTGGATGGATATGTACTATATATATATATATACTGTATTACATATATATATATATACATGTACATGCATTACAGTGAAAGGTGTGCACATACTTGTTGTTTGGGTGACACTTGAACATCGTCAAATCGCACGAATCTCAACGTTGACATCACCCACTCCTTGGCTCGTGGTGCCCCGGTGGAACGGAATCGCCTCGGCAATCTGTTCGGGTGGTACATATACAATGTGGGGCCCCCGGTCGATAGCTAAGTGGGTGTATAACTCCAATAACTATGGTTTACAATGACTTTTAACTAAAGTTAATTAATGGGGTTTATAAACCAACTTATAACTGGAGGCCCACATTGTATCTATAGTTTATGGGGTGAAACAAATTTAACTTATCGCAATCATATTGTACTTCTAAAATCTTATAAACAGGATTTGGAATCCAATCAGCTCCTGAGTTCTATATGTTTTTTTTTGTTCACCGCCACTTCCGCTGGTAGGGACGTCAGACCCAGGACCCAGACCCTGTCGGACCTCTTTGCTGATCTGATTGGTGACACTGAAGACTTTGCAGGCGGGATGAGTCAACTAATCAGTAGCTGGACCCTCATACAAACTGGGGCAACACAGTCAGCTAAGTTGGTTTACACAAAGTTGATTTGTTGGGTTTATGGTGGATGAAGATCATGATATATTTCGATCTAAGCGTGTTCTTTTAGATGAAACAACTTATCAGCGGGAGGCTTGTAGCTGCCGCGCATGGATGTTCATTTACATTGAAAACTTCTGATGGTGTTTTAGATATAGACCCATTTCCATCCGTATATAAATGCCTGTACATGATCGTTATACCAAATAAATTATATCCCAACATGGGCACCAGATGTTCCCAACATGAATGGTGGGTTTTCGGGTGTATTCCCATTTCATGGATGATAATTCGTCAATGTAGTCTTGATTATACAACCAAGCTATCAACAATGAAATGGGAAACCTTGTTGGATGTGCATCCCAGGAATCACAGGTGCTGAGACTATCCAAATAAACCAATGATATAAAACCATTGAACATCCATGGAACACAAGATTTGCACAACACTGTCGCAACACTGTCCAATCAACTATCCTTGGTTTGAAACTAGTTTTAGCGTGGTGTATCGTGATATGATGATTACAACATTATAACTATATAGTTGGGTGAGTTCATAAACTGCGTTTCAGATTTCAAATGTTTCCCCTGGTTTCACAAAACTGGCGGATTAACCTTCTTGGCTCATCAAATGCCTTCCTGGTGGCAAGACAAAAAAATCACCAACAACGGCTGCAGTCGTTGGTCCAGCCGCAGGTGGGCAAGCGCATGCCGGAATCCTGCACTCCAGCCATCGAGTGCTGGAGAAGATCTTGGAGCCATTGCAACAAGGCGTCGGGGTTGGTGGGGAGATGGACCCGATGGACCTGGGGAGATGGGGAAAGTGGAGAGTGTGTCGAAGAGGAACCTTATTTTTTGGTGTGCCTGTCAATGGTGATGTGTAGAATGTGATGATGTGATGTGTATATTATGTCTACGAATGTGTTGTAGTAGTGGCTTCTTCAGCCATTTCTGTAAGTGTGTAGGAGTATCCATTAGACATGTAAAATTATTTGCTTGGAGGATCATCGCATGAATTGGAAATGGCGGCTGATGACTTCCTAACAGCCCCAATCTATTTTGCAGTGACTAACTTGAAATGAATTTGCTAACCTTGAGTTCCAAAACTAGCACAGATGAGGTACATTGAGGTGCTGAAATGGGAACATCATCTTTTTGGCAACCTTCAAACAGATGCAGAAATTTGTGACAATCATTTCTAAGATAGTGTTTCACATGCAACTTCAAATCTATCATTAGCATAACAAACCATTTCTTAGTACACCGTTTCCTTGCGAGTTTGGCCTGTAAAATGATGCATCGCCCGGCTTCAGCCACCCCGCAACATCCAGCAAGACCATGGATTGGTGCATATTAAGAAGTGGATGAAACTGGGTGACTGATTCACGTTTTTTTTGGGCATCCATGGACGGCTATTTGAGATTCATTCTTTTCTTGAACGTCAAATGGCTTTGGTTTTTCATATTGCCATTTCCATGCAATGTGATGCCCGCCCCACTTGCAAGTTGATTTATTTTTGCCCATCTACATGTCATGAAACCAACAGTTGACCTACCAATTTCCGCATAGTGTAGCGGAATGAACTGGGGGCCAAGCCCGTTCCTAACCTCTCGCTGACGTCATTGCAGCTGATTCGACTGGATCTCCGCTACATACGTTTCGTATGTGTCAAATACAATGTGGCCCCCCTAGGTATAGGGGGGTACATAAGCCCCATTCGCTATAGTTCCAAGTACCCTCTGGTAAACTAACATAGCTATTGAAAATGGCCATGGAAATAATTGATTTTCCCATTTAAAAAAAAAGTAGTGATTTTCCATCGTTATGTGGCTGTTTACCAGAGGGTATCAGAAAACATACTTATTGGACTTATGACCCAACTTTTTTTGATTCCCTGCATACAAAAATCCGTGCTGAAGGGTCGATTCTACAACTTTACGGGATGCGGAACACATAGATATGGTGTCCTGGGGACCACATGTTTTCACTATCCTCTACTCAACTTTGTGAATCAATGATACCACAATGTGGGGACCCCCCATTTATAAGTTGGTTTAGAATCCCCATTAACTAATAAGTATAATAGACCATAGTTATTGGAATTATCAACCAACTTAGCTATCTTGGGGGCTCCACATTACAGGTAGTGCCCTCCCCAGTGATGTTTGTCGGTTTCTATAAACCCAGCTGACGAATGTGGTGTCTTGCCAATGCCAGGGCAGCCTACCAGTTGGGGATGATACCGCCAGGTTTTGGCAAGATTGGGATAGTTTACTATTGGGATATTGGGTTTATCAATTTTTACTTACAATTATTGGATTGGTTTAAGGGAAAATCTACAGGAAACCATGGTTTTTACCATCAAATATTGAGGTTTCCGGTTTCAATTGTCCCTTAAACCAATCCAATGATACAACCACCATGGAACGTACCGTAACGTACCTCTGTTTTTCCCACACGGAAGCCCTTGCGCAGGCTTGGAAGAATTGCAACAAAGCATGGCTAAGGCGCCACGCTTGGTACCTTGGATTTTCCCAAAGGACTGCGGGCCTTGGGTTTCCATGTTACATGTGATGTTTGTTGGCTTATAAACCCATCAACTGTGGATATAATCTACCATAAACCATAATGAGTCACATAGTCATATAATGTCATATAGTTATGAAAAGTTATATGCCAACTTAGCTATCTAGTCTAGGGGGCCTCACCTTGGACTTTCTTGAAGGGCGTCAGACTCTCGCGAGAAGCCTTTGGTTCCTTGTTTTCCCCTCATCCCTACTGCCGATAGTTGCCCTTGTCAAAAACCAATGTTTGAAGGTGTCTGAATTTGCCAAACTGGTAAAGTTGTCTAAGGATGGTGCATTATTGAGGGTTTGCATAGGGTAAACTACATGAAGCATCACCATCGCAAAGCTGTTTGGCCCTGTCTATGTTATTATTTTAATTTTACCACTAAAAAATATGAACGTTGCCCAAATTGAAATACATTCCCCAATTGCGGACACATCCAAATATATAGTGTATCATTGCTTATATATCCCATTATCCCTCTTTATTCCATCAATTCCCATTCAATCATCATTTATTGTTGCCTAAATCCCATGATGCGTACCAGTGCTGAATCTCTTTGTTTCGAACATGACTTTGTCTCAAAAAATGTGAACCCCCTAAAAATTCATGGCTTATCATCATATTTTTCCTCAGGTTTTTATATTTTCATAATATATTTTCCCTGTGAAAAATCGGCGTCTTAGGCCTTGTCGTCCAGGGTGGCGCCCAGGTGCTGGTGGGTCATTCCTTGGGCGCCGGCGTTTGTCAGCTGCTCGCCGTCCTATTGGTGGCGGGAAGCGAGTGGACCCTCCCGGAGGTGGCGAGCACGGCTGGAGAGGTTTCTCCATTTTGGACTACTTGCGGGGCCCCACGTTTTAACGGGTCTCAAACAAAGCCAGTTGTATGTATGTATGTTTATATATATATATGACATATATCCCCTATTATATACGGTATTATACGGGATATATATATATATATATACACATGTTTTTTCTATCATCTTGGTGAATTTGCGGGATACGTCGTCTATGAGGACAACATATATGCTGATAACCTTATGATAATATCTTGATCAAATCAAGAATTCACAAGGTTAATGAATTATGGGGAACATTTATGGGGATATGGTTCAGAATGCGATTTACTTGTATTTAATGATAGGATAAACAACCATTGATTAAACAGGTTTCGGTGGAAGAATGTTGGTAAAGCAATAGGATACAGCATCCCCGTGTTTGCCATAGATGGGTTGGATAAACAAACTATGGGTGGATTATTCTTGCTTTATATACTGACCTTAATGGTTTCCTGAGTCATGGGGTACCCCAAATTGTCCAAGCCATGAAAGAATTTGAGTAATTATTGAAAGGAAACCTCCGATTGGACACCTGCATTTGGTGGACTATAATAGATGAATTCACCATTCACAAGTATTTCACAACTGGAAGAGCTGATGCGCAGCACGTGGTGGGAATGATGAATGATGGAAGACGGTGCGGTTGCGGAGAAGCGACGCCACTGAAGGAGGGCCTTGAGGGTTTGGTGCGCACCTTCGGGGGTGAGCGCATAGAAGGTATATCCATTCGACGCTCGCGGCGGCGCTGGGTGGATGTCACGGCATTCTACCTCTGAGCTTCCGAGGCGGTTGGTACTTCACTTTCGAAGCTTGATTATTCATTGGGGACCTATATGTAGGGAAATTTAAGTTATAATAGTATTTAGTTGCCTACGGCAAGCCCGCCGGCCATAGGCAATTGGCAGTCTTTTCTTAAGACTTCTGGGACTTGGGTATTGAGCAGATTGCAATGAGCATTTAATGTGGTATTGGGAGTAGGAGCAGGAGTAGGGGTAGAAGTGCTAGTAGCAGCAGCAGCAGTAGCAGTAGTAGCTGTAGCAGTAGCAGTANGCAAAAAGTTGCCGCAGGAGAACAGAGGAACAAGTACAAGCCAAGAACAGAACAGGAACAACACCTTCCAATCAGACACGCCGGCAGGCCGGCGGATTGAATTACTCTATAAACTGCTTGGCATCATCTTGTGGGTATACCAAGAGACTAGTATTATAGAATTATAGCATATCTATATATATAATTGGAATCGATGGACAGTAGTGTCCTTATCATGAATCATCTTGTGGGTACGATTAAATATGAAGATACTTCAAGATTTGGAAGTAAAATAACCTAAATGAATGCATTTATCATTTGATTCCGAAGCAAATTATCTAAACTGTGTATGTTCCCTTGTAAATGTAATTCCGTTACAAATCAAATGGTATACATCGTAGCCACATACTACGGGAATTTAATTGGAATCTATGGAATATTTGTGGGTATAGAAAGGGAATTGAATCCGAATACTATCATAATATGGGATATAATGTTTCTCAGTTTCTCATGTCGATATATGCTATGGGAATTGGAATCTATGGAGCACATTATTTTATAATGAATTCAGATGGATGACTAATTGAGTCGGAGTTTGTACTAATGTTTTGTTACTGATGGGGAAGTTACATTACAAGAAAGGATAATCAGGGTTATTGGAATGAGTATGGATGAGTATGGCTGAGTATGGTATCTTTTTGCATGGTTGTCGTGAAGTATCTGATGTGATACTGATCACGGAATAACTACAAGAGAGGGGACTATCATGGAATTGGGGACTCAATGTTGACAAGAGGTTGCAGCTTCCAGAGGTTTGAAAGACATTTGGGCCACTTTGGGGGTGAATGTTGAATGAAATTGAGTAGCAACAAGGTGGTGCCCCCCCAATTGTAAGCTGCTTTAGAAGCCATGGTAACTATTAGATAACCAACTTAGCTAACTATGGGGCACCACCTTGAAGACCTGTTGACAATGGAGCAACCATGCAACAACGCTTTGACCCCCTCTCCAGGCCGATGACCCCAACCTTTCGGCGAATCATGGTCGATAAAGTCAGGCCGAAGTCAAATTTTGAATAGGTAAATCATGGTAAATCATCATGTTTACCATTCATAAATGGGCAATTTTCCATAAAATAATCCTTTTCTACCATTTATAACTGGGCAATTTTCCATAAGATCATCATGATAATTCATTTATAACTGGGCCATCTATACCATTATACAACCATCAAAAAAATAACCCGAGGGTATCATTATGCTGTCACCAACAACTGCCGGGGAGATCTCCACCCGACACCCGAACTCCACCGTGGCCCCGCAGTCGGTGCTGTTGCGGTGCTTTCTCTTCGCTCCACCGCCCGTTTTCGGTTTGGAGCCACTCGATATAAGTCCCGGGTGGTGATTGGAAGGTGTGGTAGAAATCGATGGGAAAGTGGTGCGAGGCATGTTGGAACATGTCAGAACCATATGGAGGTTTCTGTCAAGGGTACCCCAACAGCATGGATGGTTTATTTCATGGAAAAACCTATCAAAATGGATGATTTAGGGGTACCTCCATTTTAGGAAACCCCCATATCAAAACCACATTTTCACAATGTCATCATCTATTTTTTATCAGCACTATTTTCTATGATTTGCGTATTAAGACAACGTCACAACCATATTATCACAATGTCGTAACTATAACCAATTGTTGGATTTTTTAGCAATGTCATATCCATCCTTTCACAATGTGATAAACATTGTAGAACTATATAACCATATTAAAACCCAGTTGCACAAGGGAAAATAATCCAGTGATATATTGACAGGTATCTAGAAGATGCCAAGGCACCTCAACCCTATCCAGCTGGATAGCGTGACCTATTTTTTTAATCACACAGTATCATTTGTAGCATGTCAATTTTGAACTGATAATTTCAATGTCCCTTCGTGGCAAACTGGATTTGGCCCCTTTATCCCAGACCATCACTGTAGTTTCCTTCCCCATCCTTCACCCATACTAGGGTTTGTCTGAAGATAGGGTATCCAACAAATTGATGATAAATCCTAAAATGATTTCAAAATTTTGGAAATTCTAGTGTTAAGATGACCTTTCTGATTCTAAAATTCATCGATCTGTCCTAATTATCATCCATTTAAATTGTGGTTTTCCGAGTCAAATTGCCTTTCTGATCTTCCTGGCAATGAAGCCTTTGTGTCCAGCGATCGTCCCATGAAGATTGCGTGGGAAGATGACCTTCCAAGCCGTGGTCGTAACATGCTTCACATATGGTAACATCAACGAACCACGACCCATCTGCCGTCCCAGGCCCAAGGCGCGCGGTTGGTCCAGCTTCGACTTTGGGCGCTTCTTCCGCAACGACGTGGGCCGCTTCCGCGGCGCGCTGGAGAAGGTGAGCCGGGCCTCCATCGTCCCGTGTTGGCATCCCGGGGGCCGGGGAAAGCCAGGGGTTAGGGGTTGGAGAAGATGGGGATTGGAGTAAACATGGTGATTTAAGGGGATGTAGTGGGATTTAACACTAAGAACATCTTTGGATTTCATGGGACTTAACCAAGAAACACGGTGATTTAACCATGTTTTGACACTTGGAAACTTGATGAGAGTAAAAATGGCTCTGACGATGAAAGACATGATGCTGAACAAGAGGTTCACGGGCACGCGGAGATTAAATCAAGAACGCATGTTGATTTAAGTCATACAGTAACAGTAATTTTACCATCCGGCGCTCAAACATGCCTAGCTGGAAAATTCCCCATTTAGCTCAGTTCGATGATTTTCCTAGCCATGTGTGTTTGGTTGCCGCAGGGCATACGTTTCTTTGTCCCATGGCCCACTACATAAGCTTGGAGGATCACCCCAACTATCAGGGGGTTGCTGTTTGTGGGTTAGTCCACCCATGAGAAAAATCATGAACTGGGGACGAAGCTGATCACCAGGACGAGGTGAAGCTGTTTCCATGAGCATTTCTTGATATTTCAATGTATTTCCTGGTTGTCTATCCCGCTGTATTTCATGATGTTCCCGTTTATATTCCCATGATATCCACATGTCATCACAATTTCCACAGATCTGCTTATGGCCCTTAAGACAATGGGATGAAAACAACGTAGTTGTAGTTGGCGATATATCATTGTTAACCAGTTCGAACTCTTAAGGGCTACAAGTGTCCCAGGGTTATTCCTGTGCATCCTGTAACTACGATTCGTTGAATGCTTCTCGCCGTCTCCTCACGCTCCAACAGCGCCTCCTAAGGCATTCACCGTGAATTTCGATATCATCCCCAGGACCTCCTTGCACAATGGCCACGTGGTGAAAAAACACGCGTTGTGACCGGTGACCGGTGCTGCGAAAAGCTTTGGGAGGTCGAACTGTTTTTGGGGATACAAAGAGACTCAAAGGACCTAGAAACATGCGTAGAAAATGGTAGAAACATGTAGAAATATAACAGTGACATGTGATAACATACATTTTTATAAGCTGAATTCATTGTAATGATGCAAATTGGAGATTTCGAAAGATGTGGATCGCTGTTGATGCCAAAGGATACAATACATAGCAACAAAGATTGGGTGTTTCACCATATGAAGTCTGGATTATGAAGCTGTAAATGATGGGTAAACATGGCTAGACCTTGTTGAACAGCGGGGTCGTCGTTTGTCAGCTCTGAATGGGACCAGTCTTCCATACAGAACCAAAACACGACTGCTTGTTCGCAGGGTATCTCAGATTAGGCAGGTATGCAGGCTGTCCCTGAAGCAAGCAACCACCCTTTGCAGGCGCTGGCCAATAGGCCACCAGCCCCATGTGTAAAGCCCCAGGACAGGACTGCTAAAGTATGCAGTAGTCTTCCTCGAATGTAGAAGACTGTTTCTGTTTTTCAACAGGAAGTTATCGCTGAAGCACATGAAATATTCGCACAATATCAATAATAGGTATATTCACTCCCAATGCTTTCCAAGTCCCAAGTTGTATGTGTTCTTCCATTTTGGGAATGTGGTCCAGTTCCAGGAACACCATTATCACCCGATTGCTCCTTTGATATATGTGAGCCTCTCACAGCCCCCTGAAAGCTGTATGGTAGCCCCATTATCTTATCCAAATCACAATTAATATATTTACTATACAGTCACAGGCTTAGTATTATATATAGTCACATGCATATATGTACATATATACACTGACACCTTATATTAAGCATTATATACAATCTGAGATTATACCACTATCTCATGTTAAACAATGAATAAACCATGATATCAACAAGAATAGCAATAATGAATCATAACATGTATACATGTATGTGCACTATCTCATTTATAGACCACCAGCAGTTAAAGCCCTTTAGCACGTTTTTACGTTTATAGATGGGCTTGTCATTCCATACACAACGTCCAGAAATGGGCTTATTTCACTGACTTACAACTGGTATTTCGGCCCATAAGTGTGACAATAGTTCCCACAAAAGATGCCCGTCACCAACGGCACCCCAGTTACAAGTTGATTTTTAGACCCCATGAGAACCACAATTAGAAGTATCATGAACCATAGTGAAATTGGAGTTATGTTCACCCACCAACTTAGATCAACTTCGCTAACTATGGGACCCCACATTGCAACTGCATCCCAGGCTACAAACTCTTCCAAGAGGCTCGTCTTTTGGACGATGCCGTGCCATGGGGCAAGGCCGAGGTCTTGAGGAGGTTGTCGCTGAGCGATGATGCCTCGCAGGCAAGGGATGTTGTCGCAACCCCCTTCCAGATTGGTAACCCCACCAGTCCCCACCAGCAATGTTTGGGTTTGTTACTCTTTGGCTATTTAACATAGCTATGGAAAACCACCATTTTTGACAGGTAGATCACCATTTTTATCATCTATAAATGGGCCATTTTCCATGGCTATGTTGAATAACCACAGGGTAAGGGTTGATTATTAACCACCAACACCCACGTGTAAACAGGGCAAATCTTAATCATCTATAATTGGGGGTTCATCTTTGGGGTTGGCTGAATCTGAATCCTATCCCATTACACACCATTAGAGTACATGTTTTTGTTGAATCCATTTCTAATCCCATGTTCAGCCATTAAAAGCATTAAAATCCCACATTAACTTTCCATTGTTCTTGATTAAATCCCATTAAATCATGATTTTTGTGAGTGAAATCCCAGCAAATCATCATTTCTCTTGGTAAAATCCGAGAACATGCCAATTGTTCATGGTTAACTCCCTATTCTTCTTGGTGAAATCCCAGAAAATCACAATCTTTCAAGTGAAAATGCCCATAGAAATAGTGGATTTTCCCATGAAAAATGGTGATTTCCCATAGCTATGTAAACGTTTACCAGAGGGTAAATCACCACTGTTTCTGTTCCCCGAAACGGTGTTCCAGGTCGCGTTGGCTTCGGAACTGCAGCAGTTCATGGCGCATGTGGCGAAGACGAAGCCGGCGCCCAGCAATCCGTGCGCCGGCCGGATGGACCATGGCGGCCATGGCTGGCTGGTTTTCCCTAGCAGAAGTGTAATGTTGGGCCCCCCGGGGTGATAGCTGGCAGCTAAGTTAGTGAACATAAGGGGATATATATCCAACTAACTACATGAGATTTTTAACTGGGGGGCCCCACTTTGTGGGTATGTAATTATGTACTGGATTACAACCAGTTTACTAACTAGTTAACTAGCTCCATGGCCCATCGAAGTGGAGAATGAATGGGTTGGAAGTTGTAAAGGTTTTAGGATGATTTAGGAATTTGGATTCAACTCTGGACTGGTTGAAATGAAACCTCAGGATGGTGAAGTTCTGTTGACATGTAAGTCTATCAGGAAATAGGAAATTCTGAGTTAACCCTTGTGCGCCGAAGTTGTTCATTCCTATGGGAAGATTGTCGTCAATTAGATCTGCCATTTGGATATGGATCAAAATTAGATTGCCCAACAATTGAAACATCTGTGTTGTTTTGGGTCAGGCCATTTGTCAAACCACCACTGTTGTGTTTTCCCATGTAAGACGATCCACATGCGGGTTTATCATAAACTAATATGATAATGATACCCTTTGTTGTACAATATCCGTCCATATCATCCGCATCTGAGTTTAGGTAAACCTTCGTTCAGTGACTGTTGGATCTCATTTTTTTTGTTTAATCAATGTATACATCGAGGAATATGCAAGCCAGCCCAAAACAAGAACAACTTGTTTGCAGGGTATCTAGAGATTTGCCACGATACACCTGAAACTTACATAAACTTACTATTTAGACTACCTACATGGGCCATGGAGTTAGGCAATTGGTGAGTAAGTGGGTGAGCAAACCCATGAAATATACCCAGTCATGTTCCGGCTTACTGACCAGTTAATCAGTTGACTGCCTCCATGGCTCATAAAATCCTTGTGTTTGATAGTGAACTCATCATAATGTGTGTGTGTGGGTGTTGTTAAATCTCCCATATTGCCGTCTCAGTACCAGTTAACCAATTGACTCCATGGTCCATCAACTTACTCCCTAAATAATACCACCTCGAACCCCTGGCTGAGCATGGGATCTACTCATTTGGCGGCCCCTTCTACGAGGGGAAGGGAAGTGGTTTTCATTGCTCAAATCGCCCCATTTCTGCAATTGAATTGATCAAATTTCAAATCATATTGTTGGTTACTTATCCTATGATTATCCAATCCAATACTTATTGTCCCATGATTCTCCCACACCATATCACCACAAGATATCGCCATAAAGGAGTTGCTTACCCCCATGTGATGCTGAAATCTTTTGACCGCAGATTGATCACCATCCCCCAGGAGCCCAGGCTCATATATCACGAAACATCAATTTCGCCTATTGTTCCATGTTTCGTGACATGTTTCCATGTATTCAAATGTTCAATCAGATTTAATAGTTTGATAAAACATATGACATGCTACAAGTTTCAATCCATGATTTCCCCAGGTTTCAATGCCGGGTTTTTGACCTCCACGGTTCATGGTGAAATCCAGAGCGGCTTTGCCCCCTCGAGGTACGCAGCCCAGCATGCCATCGCGGATCGGCTGTTTCAGCTCATGCTGGTGCCAGGCTGGGACATCCCCAAGCGACTGGATGGGTAGTGGAAAATCCTTTCGTTTTTGTTGGGCAACCATATGGAAAATCACCAGCAAGAAATGTGGATTATCAAAGATTGACCATGTCAAGAACCACACATATCGACTATTTAGGGGGATTTAAGCAACCAAAAAGTGGATTTGATGTGATTATTAACATGATTTTTAGCATTATTTAACTACGACTACTCAAAGGTTGATGATATTGGCACACAGATTGTAATTTACTTGGCAACAATGGTGGATTTGACTAAAAAGAAGTGTGATCATACCATCGAAACAGAGTGTATTTAAGCAGAGAGAAACAAAAGACCAATTGATTAGCAAAATATGTGCATGTTCGTCAATGGTGTTGCCTACATTGGTGATTTCAACTTCGGTACAGTTGTGGCCCTTTGCCACTTATAAGTCAGTGGAAGAACCACATAAAGAACCACATTTATGAAATGAGAACCCCATTTATAACCATGGAAATAAGATGAAATAAACGGTTTCTAGGGCTGGCTTGAACGATGGCTAAAACGGAGTAGACAAGACTTCCAAAAGTGCGGCGGAGCCAGGTGGTACCTCTGCGATGCAGCTCCCAAGGTGGGCAGAATGGAACCAACCTTGAGGGGTGCCCAAAAATAGCTAGCAAGGTGATGCTCCCAAATGTGATGTTAGTTGATTTATAAACCATATTTACATGATGACTCTATTATTGGAGTTGTTTCATTCTGATGCAGTAGAATTTCATGGGATTGAACTGATTCAACCAGATGTTTGCTGCCCCTGAACTATAGTGAAGTTATGTTATATAATTATACATATGATATGTATATATATATATATCCTCAACAGTTCACCCAGTTGTGTGCGTCAACTAGGCTATCGTAGACGGGGGCCTCACCTTGTAGCAAGTTACAGCAATTAGTAATGGATCTTTTAATGGAGCATATGATGATTGGCCAGTTTATGTGTGGATATATATATATATACCGGTATAACTCAATTTTGGATGAAGCAATCCAATCTATTTCAATTTTAAATCAACCCAGTTTTTTTCTGGAGTTCTGTTTGTATTGGTTCTGCGCTTTGTTCCTGGTGAGTCTTCGTTTGTTGGTTGAATGATCACCTGGTGAAATCATCCCAGCCGCAGGTTCCAAAGTAGCCAGAGGGACTTGGGGGTGCAGTTCCACTAAGAAGTAGGTACTATACAAGCATAGTTGTAGGGGCTCCATATCCCAACTCATGCAGAGTATAGAATCCCATGGTTGTACGCATGAAGTCCTATCCTAGTCATAAGTTATAAGTTGTAAGTTGTGTTTGTTGGTTTATAAAACCCATTAACTATAGATATATCCATAAACCCAGGCAGGCTTGTGGCCTTTCTGCTGCAACTAGGGGATGAAGTGATCACCTGCCAGGTCCGACCAAGCTGAAGATTCAAAGACAGGTGGAAGTCCCAGGGGTGCTGCACACGGGTGCTGCACAGGGGTGCCCTGAAACTGATTCAAAGAGGAAGGGTTGACAAGTTGAACAAAAAACATCCAGGTGGCAGCTGCTGATTTTCCTTTGTTTTTCCATAATTTTGCGGCCTCTTGTGAATCTGACGTTTGGATTCCCATAGATATTGATCCATAGAAACCATGTTTAACGCCAATCCTACAGTCTGGCACTCCGCAGATATAACTTGCACCCACCCAACAGTGGATGTATCCACCACAAACACATTCGTTAGCCTCATCATTTCAACTAATTCTAGAAATAATTGTGGGGTAAATTGTACCTGTAGTTGACCGTTATCAATTAATCTCATCATACCACTACACTACACTATACTACTAATAATTAGGTGTTAGTTTTCGATAGTTTTCGCATGTTTTGATCCATCGATCCAGCATTTTGGAACCCCGTCCCTCGCGTTGTGCCCTGGCGGAAAAACCAGAGGCAGCTCTCGCGAGAAAATCTGTGGCCGCCTGCAAAAGCGCTCGCAGCACCTAAAGGTCTGGCGCTCGCGCTACGCGTGGATCGAGGCGAGATCTGACTGCTGGAGGGTCCGCCGTTTGAAACGACACCCCTCTGCTCTGCTAAACGAACAGTTTGCTATTGAAAATGGCCATTTATAGTTGATTTTCCAATTAAAAATTGTGATTTTCCATAATTAGTTATGTTAATTTACCAGAGGATAGATCATTCTAAGTCCTAGAGCCTCAAGCCATGCCCAATTCTCTGGGGACCTTATTGTTGGAAATACCCAAGAATTATTATCCTTGATAAATGATGTTGGATAAGTCATCCTCTGTTTTGATGCTATTGAATCCCATGAAAAGACCACCAAATCAAATGAAGAGCCCATTTTTTTTGCCAATTTGCATGTTGCAAACTGTGTTTTTCCTCCCCCAAGGCCACCAGGGGCCATGGGTCGGGCCCGACCGTCCCCGTTTTGGAGAGGCCGGCGAGTTGCGCTTCGCACCGAATGTAAATGATCCCTGGCAGCAGTTCGTCAGCTTCGTTGGGCAAGGATGAGATGGAGCCGATGGTGCGACATGGATGATGCATGGTATTGCTATATTACATTGAATATATAATCAATGATGTGTTTTAGTTTCAGTACATTAATTTGAATATAAACAATGTGATATATGTTAGTGATGATACCACTGAAAGTTATTCTTTAAACAATCAACATTAACAACATGGATTATGAATGGAATACTAATAGCAGCTATAGCTATGCAGGTAACGAAATGGATGATGGCGCTATATGGTGCTATTCTCAACATAGCCAAGATGCCTGTAGTATGAATAGTTTGGGTGATGTGTGGTGGTATATGCGTTTCTCTGTTTAAAGCATATGTTTGAAATCACATCATTTGTAGTTATCCAACAAATGGCAATGCCTCTATCAACAAGTATTAGCCAACCATTATTGCGGGAATGAATGCTTTTTTGCGGGGACCCAAATTCTTGGGAACCCCATTCCCATTGTAACTTCCTGTACCATTTTATAGCAGAAAGCTAAAAGATGTTGGTCTGGTTTTCTTTGCCACCAGCTATCCTTCTCGGAGCCGCAAGATCTCAATGCACCAGCCACTGTTGAGGCTGCTTCACTCTGCTTTTATAGTACGAAAGTCAAGGCATTTCTTAGTTTTTGATGAGGTTGGCTGCGATAGGCTCCAGTTTTGCGGTGGTAGAGTTGAATTTCAATGGCTTGATTTCGTGGAGATTCAAGATCACAATATCAAGTGGAATGAAGGATGTCCACCACGACACCCAGTGCAGCTTGATATGTTGTCCGCATAGGTACACTGGCAGACTCATGATCGTGTATCCTTTCCCAAATCACGGATCATGTATATGTTCATCCCTATAGAATCTCCGTGAACCCCCGCAACTCCACTGGTGAACTCATCCTTTTCTCTATACCAAATGCCAATTAGGGCTCCATTTTCAGACCTGCACAATCATCAATCATTATCCTTGATAGGAGATGGTTGATCATACCCTATTCTTAGACAAGACCAAACATCAATAGATTGGCTTAAGGGAAAATTTACAGGAAACCATGGATTTTCCTAGGAAATATGGGGCTTTCCTGTAAATTTTCCCTCAAGCCAATCCAATGATTCTTAGACAAGACCAAACAGGGTACCCCCCCTGGACCCTGGACCGCTGTTTCTCCCAAGGAGGCGCCCACCACCAGCATTGCGCTCACAGCGGATAGCACCTCCGTGACGTTGCTGGGCATCTCGGTTTCAGAAGGGAGGAGTTGGGTGCCGCTGGTGCCGATGTGTATCACTTGTTAGCAGCAAAAGTATGAAAGATATGGGGGTTTCCTGAAATGGAAGATTCCCAAGTCACCATGGGTTTTAATCCTAAGCCATTTGTATATGACATTATATGACTCATATATCCTCAACAACAAATGCGAGTACAGAAATTTAGCGCATGGTTTGTGAACTGAGGCAAGTTTGGGTCGGCGGTCGGGGATTTAATCCATGATAAACTGGATTTTGGATGATGAATTTCATATAATTTCATAGTGACCAAAGTGTCGATAAAACCCCAATTGTAGATGATTAGTCCCCCATTCACATTCCAATTATACATCCCATTGAATCCCCCTTTGCATTCTGGTGCCCACATTGTTGGAGCCAACACCCTGGAGCCATAGACGTCCACAATTGCTACTGGTTGATTCACAAAGAAGTGAGCCACCGCCTACAACCAACGGGTGACCTGATGTAAACTGAAAATTGCTTGGTGGTTTCAAATTTCAAACGTGTTCTGAGTGTTCTATTTTCCATCTATTGTTCATCATCATGTTGGGATGATGATCCAACGTGACTGACATAATTTTTCAGGGGGGTGGCTCAACCACATTTTTCCCAAACGGTCATCATCGATTCTGGGTCAACCTTAATGGATGCGTTTGGCGAAAAGAAATGGAGGATGACATGCTCACCAGCCAAAAAAGGCAGGGAATTAATCTCTAGATAGTGGCCATTCTCCATGCAATGGTTGTGTGTTCTGGTTGGTGCAATCCTCCATTAAATAATCATTAAATCACATCACCTATAGTTGGAGATATTTACATATCATTGTTGGATTTACATATCACCTATGCAATCCTCATTTTTGATACAATCACCATTAAATCACCATGAACTCCCATCCTTTTTGGACAACACCATGCCATGCCGCCCCCCGCAGGCGACACGTCCGAGGAGCCGCTGTGCCTTTCTTGGGACCTCGCCTGCTCCGCGCGGCCCAGCGCCGCGGTGACCGCCGCCGTTGCGGCGGCGCCTAGCGGTGCGGGCAGCGCTACGGGCAGCGGGAGGAGAAGTTTCTTAGGCCACCAGGGCTGGAGAGGGAAAACTTTAGTCACTGGATTGGTTGAAGGGAAAATCTACAGGAAACCATGGTGATTCCCATGAAATATAGGGGTTTCCTGCAAATTTTCCCTTAAACCAGTCCAGTGATTTGGAGAATTTTGGGTGATTCAATTCGAACATTGGGAATTTCTGTTGAACATCTGGGTACTTGGAGATGTACACCTTTAGAACAGGTGGAACTTGGAAAGATATTGGAATCTGTTACACAAATTGACCCTTCGTTGAAGAACGATTTGAAGCCGTTTCCATGTTCATGGGACTGCTTATTTTTGGATTTCTTCTGTAATCCTTTTGGTGGAGAAATGTTTCTTGGATGAATTTGGTGGCCCAAGGGCCCCTTGGATCATTTTTTGGGAGGCGAAGCTCGCCGCTCCAACTCACTTTCACTTTCATCTATGCTGCTTGATTATTCTATCGACTATCATTTATTCGAAGTAGTTTGACCAGAACAACTCTTGGAACATTTGTATTTAGGCATACGTTGGGCATGCTTTTACCCATTTATATAGATCCATTTTTTGACCATGTCTGATGAATTCTCAGACCATGTATACCCTGATAACAATTAATGTTTGATTCTCTGCAAGTAGATTGTTAGCCCCCTAGATAGCTAAGTTGACCTATAATTTGGTTCGCTCTTAGGCTATTAGGGTTTATGAGAAATATAAGATGATATATTCAGTATTGTTGTGAATCTACACCAACAAACATCACATTTGTGGCTTCACCTTGCAAGTAGATGGTCAGCTTTAGGCTCCAGGTCTGTCGTACCTGTGCCCTGTCCGTTGTTCTTTGCTTCCCCGTGGCCCCGTTTTGGGCGCCCGGGAAGCCGAGCTCCGCCATGGCCTCGCCGCCGCGCACCTTCCACCGGCGCCCGCTGCCGGCGCCGGCCGTGGCCTTCTCGTCGCCCGAGGGACGGAGGCTCTTCGCGGAGGCCTTGGAACGAGGCCCTGGGGGGATGGGTTTTCCATGGGAAATTTTACAGAAACCAAGGGAAAACCCATGGCATTTACATGATTTTACATGCATTTACCATGAAATATAGGGAATCCATGAAATATGGGGAATTTCCATGAATTTCCTGCAGGTGAGTGTTGCAGTCGGGCCAGTTTTTGGTGGACCATTTTTTTGGGGCTGAGATTTCAGCAAGAAAACTGTGGATTTTAATAGCAAATAACGACAACAGCAGCAACAACAATGCCAAGGGTGATTTCACGGGATAGAATTGGGGATATCGAATCAACCAACATCAACCAACTCTGTTTGTGGGAAATGGTTGAGATCTTTGGGGTCCCATGTTTGGGGCTGAACATGGACCCATTTTGATTACGAAAGGAATCCCTGATGATGGTGGGATGACCACAAGGTTCAAGTTGGTTTATAACTAGGCCCTAGGCCAACTCTAGGGATAGCTCGACTTAGGTTGGTTTATAACCAATTGAAAAATGGTATGTTGTTCTTAATTTGAATATTTACCCTATATCATATATCATATTTGAAAGGGTACTTGGAGTGCCTTGGTCCGAAACAGGTGGGGCGCCCCAGGAAGCCAACTTAGCTAGCCAGGGGGCACCACATTGTAAGTGGATGACAACCTGAATAGATCCAGGGTAAATCTATGTGCCATGTGATTTTGGGGAACATCTATGAGCAACAACTGATTCGGATCTGTAGCCAAATGTATATAATCGTACAGTAAGTCCATTTAATTCCTGGTTGATCATCATGACAAAACGGAAATAATGCCATTGGACATGCGAAGAAAATTCAGAGTTGGAAGGAACTGTTGCAGAAAACCCGTGCATTCGCAGGTTAAGAAGACGTCAGAACTTGAGAAGGGGATGGGTCAAAACTATCAACCCCCTAAAAAAAATGATGGTTGAAAAATAAAACATGTGTATTGGGACAGGTTCAGATGGTTGAATGCGAGAAAAAAACATGCGACATGGTCTCGTCCTTTGCTGCACTACTGAAACCAAATAAACCAACTCTGGTACTCCAAATCAACTTTCAATCGTTTTAGATACGCTTACATGGCCATTGCTATTCAACTTCTGATCCATTTCCCCAAGATTTAAGCCCCCAGATCTTCAAACCCTGCAGCAATGCACTTCCGATGAGGCACTCTGGGCTGTTTCTTTCGGTTGATTGAGCAGTTCCACACGCAAGGTGCTGGGGGTTCCAGTGTTGTTGGCTTTTAGCCACATGTAACTAGTTCGATATATGCCCTCGACCAAACAGTAACTATAGAGTTATATGTTCGCCAACTCAGCTCTAATAATAAATCAGCTGTAAATCCCATTCAATCTCATCTTTTCCTTTGTAAACTAACCATTTTCCTGGTTTCCTGGGTGCCACCAATATATTATATCCAATCGGGGGCCACCAGGTTCTTTGGAACTGGTGATGTCGATTCCCGGGAAGATACCAGTGATAGTCAATTGCAATTCGAGAAATTTACAGTTAATAGTTGACAATAGGTGAGAGTACTTGATGCTGATATTATAGTCATCAATCCATACAAGATGAGGTCCCAAAATGTGATGTTGGTTTAGAAAGCACATTAAAACTAGTAGTGATATTCCTCATAAACCTTAGCTCACCAAGTTATGTGCGTCAACGTAGCTATTATTTGGGGGGGGCCCACCTGGTACAAAGCTGTCAAATTGGTTGTAACCCAGTGTGACCTGAATTTTAGCATTATTCATTCCAACATGGGTGTCAAATCCTGAGTTTGTCCCATGTTCTGTGATACATTCGGGTTCTATATCATCAAAGGAAGTCATGATCGGAGCATCTTTGAAGCTGTCGGAAGCGGAAAATCATGATCTTTTCGGGGTGCTCCCCCATTATTTTCAAATATCCAGACCTTTCAAGTACCCAAGTCACAAGTCAGAATGGATTTCGGATTACTTGGAGGGTCTAGGTATATGTTGTTTCCACCTTATTCGGGATGCCAATGCAGCAACTCCCAACTCATAGCAGAACTAGCCGTCGTCCCATCGTGTTGGTTCTATAATCGACCCCAAAAATACCTATTATGGGATAAGAATGGTTTAATAGCTACTTCATCCATCATGATATCCATACTCCTTATATTATATAATGCTTTCAATCTCTGTGTTGTGTGATTCATTTTATTTCAACCAATTCAACCAAAAACTAATTCAACCAGTTAAATTTCAAAATAATAACATACTGTAGATATATACATGTTACATACATATATATATTTATATCTGCATCTTCCTAAGTGCCAAAATTTATGTCTTTTTGGCGGAAACTGCTTTTTCAGAATAGGGACACTTTTTGAAAAAAAGGACGCTTTTGTTTTTCTACGTGGTTTATTTGTTTGTCATGAGTTTCAGTGTCCCAGTTCGGCACCTCTTCTTTTTCTTACAACTATACACCAGGCAGAATTGTGAGATCTGACAAGGACATTCTGGCAAGACCCACGTTACTCTGCAAATCAAATGTTTCCTCAAATGCAAGATGTTTGGTAAAAGCACTTCATAGTTTATCTAGCTTCCTGCTGGGAATCTGCTGAGATGCAGTTCATCCATGTTCATCCAACTATTTGATTTGACTAGAGACTTTGTTTTTTCTTTGAGTGGATAAGAGACAGTCACGACNCGACTCTATTTGAAAATAATCAGGGCTGCTCCTGAAGGAGTGTGAACAGCAGCCCGATGACATCTAAGAAAACACGCTTTTGCAGCGGCGTTTTTTCCCGGCCAAACGGCCTTTTTTGGCAGCGAAACGGCGTTTTTTCCCGACCGCACGCGATCGCCGCAATTGATTCCCAAAGTATTGAGATATCGTTGCCTCTTGGCAGTCAATCAACACATGCCTTACGCAACCCATCCAAATTCAAAGCCAGACTCGCACAACCAACACGGACCAAAATGGGTCTCCAGACCGTTGATGTTGGACAGAAGTTACCGATGCCAAAGGAATACTGATCACAGAAACTTTTGATTGAAAAAATGATGTCTTGATGCGAATGTTTGATTATCAGGCTTGGCTCAGCTCATGTGTAGGAGCCAGCGCAATCTGTATCACTACCTTTGTTTCCTCTCAAACTTGTGCTTGCAACATTCAGGAAAGTGCCTTTTCACAGCTATCATGTCCGAGGCATGACCTACCTGAAAAAAAACATTTTTCAGGTGCNCAAACTTGTGCTTGCAACATTCAGGAAAGTGCCTTTTCACAGCTATCATGTCCGAGGCATGACCTACCTGAAAAAAAACATTTTTCAGGTGCAAGGACATTGTAATTCCGAAAACACATAAAATTCAGTCTTTTTAAGTAGGGACAGAAATTTTAGCACTTAGGAAGGCGCAGCTGTATAATATATATATATATATATTTATCTACCGTAATTGCATGTACATTTATTTATACATGTAACCATATGTATCTCTATTATAAATTATAAATCCATGAGATCCCCAAAAGCATGCTTGTTTTCTTCCCCATCCTTCCCTTTCCTTACCAGGTGAACCGGCCTATTGTGGCCTTGGCACCTTGGCCATGGTGCTGAACGCCCTGGGCGTAGATCCCAAGCGCGTCTGGAAGGGACCCTGGCGTTGGTTCAGCGAGCAGCTGCTGGATTGTTGCGAACCATTGGAGGTGGTGAAGGTGGAGATGGGACGGATGGGGGTATGGTGAAACAAAAAAAGGCTGGTTCTATGGTAGGGATACCCTGAGTTTTGAAGTATTTTTGATTGTGTATTTTTAATGCATGATTATGCATGATTATGATATCGCAAAAAAAAACATATCGGAATGATTGGTTGTTAGGAGGGGTTAAAATGAATGTTAATATATGTTAATATAATATCAAGTGCAGGTTTATAGGTACTACTTACTACTGTAGTTGGTGGTGATTTTATGGCTGAATTGAACCATGGTTCTTTCACCTTAGTGAAAAGTAAGTGGTAGACGTAGCCATGGTTGGTCTACCCAGTTGTATACATTGTAATTCAGTTGTTATTGGTTGGAAGGTCTGGGGAAATGCACCAGCAAAAATGCATGGAACGCATCGGCAAAAATGGTTTGGGCAGGTTTGCAAATACAATCAAATGTAGTCAATTTCGATGAAGCATTCCAGTGTGTAAATGGCCAAAGAATTGAAGCATCAAACACATTCCAAGTCCAGAGATGCAGTGATCTTTCGGTGTTTGTCGGTGAAAACTTCACCGTAACTCCCACAACCCAACTTATATGACTGATATTTGAGATAATTATACCAGTTGTAATCCAGTTGTATCAATGGATACAAAATAAATAATATGGATACAGTAGCTGGGATAACATCATTAGTATAATGTGGGTAAACCAATGCCATAAACCACCCATTTGGCAATGGTAAACATACCACCTATAAAATGGTGAAATTGGGGATGGTTTATGGTTTTGTTTTACCAACATTAAGTGGTTTTTGTTATTCACCATGTTCAATAGGTAAATCACCATAAATCATATAAATGGGCCATTTCCATGGCTATGTTGAAAAACTACAGGGGAACTTGTTTTGAACTAGTAACCATGGGTCCAGATCTATGGCACCAGGAACGTGGCATCACCTTCAGCAAAGTCGCCTGTTTAGCGCGTTGCAACGGCGCCCACGTCGACGCGCAGCGCGCCGATTCCGACGACGCCACGCTGGAGGCCTTTCGGAAGGCCGTGATGAGGACCTGCGAAAGCGAGGCGGAGGAGGAGAACTTTCAGGTGGGGCCAAATGAGTTGGGTGATGAAATTAGATAGTACAGTAGTTGGAATTTTATTTGGATTTTGTTTCATATTTCCGGATGTTCATGGATATTTCCGATTTTCAAATGTTTATATCAGTTTTGAAATATCCTATAGTGATTTAGTCTGAAACATCCTAGTGAGATGGACAGAGGTGTTAGGAACAACTGGACAATTGGCAAGTGCGTCAAGAGAAGCAATGAAATGTACCCACTTATGAGAGGGTAGGGTAGCAAATGGTTCCCTAACTGGCCTATCCAAGTGAAATCTGCCGCTGGTTTTTGTATGGTTGTTGTGATTGTTTATTGTTTTCATGATGGTTTGTTTGATTTTGCTGAATAAAGTTTGATTCAAAGCTGGTTGCAACATGTACAGTAAAAGATAGGAAGCCGGACATAAAAGGACCATGTTTCCATGGGTTTCTGTGGTAGAACTTGCTGGTTCCGCCGGATCATGGAGACTTATCTACTCCAAGAATGGTCACTTTGAACCGACAGGATGCGGATGGGATTGATGTTTGCTACCCTCTGGTAATTTAACATACTGTAGCTATGTTGGTTCACCAGAGGGTATCCAAGAATCCTTTGGAATTATAGAGTAATTGTGCCTACTCGAACATTGCCCAGGGGTGGTTCAGTGTTGGTTTTACATGGGCAGACCCTCCAATTTGTCCTAAACTTATGATTATGACACCCCCCAGGGAAGCATCCAAGCAACTGTTGCTTGGTTGATTCATCCATTGGATCACAACTATCGGCACTTTGACTTTTGTCGTGCTGCCCGGTGGGTCTCGTGGCAGGTGATGATCGTGTCCTACAGCCGAAAAGCCTTGGGTCAGACCGGGGATGGCCACTATTCGCCCATCGGTGGATATCACGCCGAGACGGACCAGGTGCTCATCCTGGACGTGGCCAGGTGGGGCTGCGGAAAGATCCAGGGGGATGGGCCTGGGGGGATGGTGGCTTAAGCAACGAAGTTATGGTGGTTTCAAGAAAGTTATGGTGGTTTAATTGGGATATTTCATGGGATGTGATATGATGTTCAGATATTTGGATATATGTGATATCTGGATGAATTTGATCATGACCGTGTGATGTCACTGGCATGGTGAGTGGATTCGGGGAATCATCCACATAGCTGGCCGCATGAGAACCGCTATGTTGAGCCAGATCAATGGACCCCACTGAAGTATTTCGCCTTCCATGACTGTTGGGGATTGATCATTTCAAGTGTCATCCCCACTGGGGGTTGCGTGCCAGGCCCAAAGGGTGCCATTAGACTAATTCCCATGGATCCAGTCGTACCTTCTTAGATCCACGGAACTTCAAGTACCTTCTAAGAAGGTGCGACTGGATCCAGGTGGAATAAACCATCCAGCCTTGGGTATGAATCACTTTCAAAGATTGTCAGTTATTGGTCTAGCATCAATCACTCTATGAGTGTTTCTACCCTCAGGACAGAACTGTTCTTGGAGATTTGGGGGGGTGCAATTTGGGGAAGCTAAGCCGGGTATTCAGTCTTGGCACATCCAGATTTGCTGAGTCCCTGTTCGACCTGTTTTGCCTGCTTCCTGCTGTCCCTGTCTAAATGACGCTATACAGATTTCAATTGCTGAATTCTCATGGATTATGTAGCATACATATATGGGCTTATGCACAACCCCAGTTCCAACTCGAGATCAAGGATCATACTAGCTACAAAATGGACTTGTTGAAACACTAGCAATCCCATGCAATCGCAGTATTTGAAGTGTCTGACAGTTGCTTTCAAAGCTTCTTCATGTCCAATTAAGGATTTAAGTTTTGGGTCAAAAATCCTTTAACAGTGGATTGTAAAATTGTCCTGCCCAAAACAAGCCGGATCGCGAAAAAACAGACCAACCTGACGTCAACGAATCCAGGTTCAAATATCCTCCGCACTGGGTCCCTTTGACGACTCTGTGGAGTGCCATGCGCTACGTGGACGCTGAAACGGGCCGCTCCCGCGGCTACATGGTGTTGAAGTCCAACGCCTGCCTGGAGTCCTCCCGCATGGCACTAACCTGGCGATGGCCGGAATGTAGTGACTATGGCTGGAATGCTGGAGCAAGCTTTTTGTGATGAAAATTCAGGATAATGGTGAGTTAATGGGATTTAACCAACAAAAATGGTGATTCAATGAGATTTCACCAACAAAAATGGTGAGTTCATGTTGGTTTAAGCAGCAGAAATGGTGATTGAATGTGATTGAATTGGATTTAACCAAAAAAAAAGTGATTGAATAGGATTTAAGTAAAGATAATTGTGATTTAATCAAGCAGCAGAAATGGTGATTCAATGGGATTTGACGAAGAAAAGTGATGATCTAATGGGATTGAATCAACCATAATTGCGATGTAATGATGGTTTAAGCAATCAAACATCGTACACATTTGTATAAACCATTTGGGAGATAGTAGAGGGATAGGTCATCGATTTCTTTGACAGGTGGTGGTACCTGTTGGTTAGAAAAGTTTGTTTCTAAGTTAGAAGGGGCTATGGTGGATATATCATTATGTTTAGTTATATGGTGAAGATTTAAACCAACATACTGGAATGGCCATCCAACTAATTCACTGTTAGCCCAAGGTGTTATAGTACGGATTGCAATGTGTCGTTGTTTAGGTCTCCAATTCCTCGTAAATCCTCGAGTACCGAAGGTGAAGGTCCTGATGTTTGTTGGTTTATACACCCCACAAACCCCTGGTCAACCAAGCTCGTTTGCCGCAAAGGTTAGCTGTGACATGACTATGTGGGGCATAGGTCAAAATAGTCACAGTCAAAAAATATCAATGAGTTAAACCATGGGCACTCCTACAATTGGATATTCAATACTATACTATATATGACCACACAAAATTTCATCGACCCATTCTGTATGTTTTATGGGATAATACTTCAGCCAGCAACAGCCTAGGTGAAGATGCAAAAAATGCCGACTCCACGATTTCTGGCTGTCAAAAATCGTTTTCACAAGCCTTGCTCTCAGATCCTTGACGGATTGGGATGCCATATGTTGCCATGCATCCGTTCGTCCAAACAAACATGGCAAAATGATGCAAATTGCGCTTCTACACATCGACGAGGGAACATAGATTGATAAAGCCTTGGAATTTTAGGATGTCCCATTTTTGGACAAACCTTTACCGATCCAGATTTTTGTGCCTTATTTGGGCCAATAGATTTGTAACCACATTTATTCTGGGACTCACAAAAACAAAACCCAACTTTGAGCGATCAACAAAGTGCCACGTATATACATAGAATGATATACATGTTCAATTTGTGTTTCAGGATTTGATAGGTAAACACTACTATGTATATCACATATCCTACAGAAGAGAACTGCAATTTCCCCCATCGGATTAACAGACCAAGGATCCCTTACCTTCCAACGAGACCGCAGCAGCTGCGGAGATTCTACGCCGCAGCCTGCGCTTCATCGATTCGCCGCGCATGCCGTTGATGGTGGTCTGCAAAATTCCAGATCCACCGGTGGGAGAGGCGAATGGAGAGGTGATGAGTGAAGCTAGGTGTTTGATTTTTCATTGGATTGGGTTAAGGGAAAATTTACAGGAAACCCCTATATTTCATAGGAAAATCTATGGTTTCCTGTAAATTTTCCCTTAACCCAATCCAATGAATTTTGGAGTCTACTGCGGTGACAAAACATATGGGTGTGATGGTATTTCTTTTAACAAATTGATTTGCAAGCGATCCAAGGACAGTACTATCAGGAGGATTTTTGCCAATAGATGTGTTTTTATTGCATGCTTGTTTTGAAGGATAAATTGAGGGATTGGTGTGACCTCTTGCCACTGCCAGAATCTGGTTCTGCTCAATGGGTCAAACCTATATGGAGCCGGTTCAAATAAAGCCAGGACCCATTGCCAAAACTTGTCATATGTGTTTTAAATTGCATGCCCCATTTTGTTGAGCGCGGAAATAAACACAAAAAAAATGTATGTTCCATAGGATATTTATCTGCATGACTGGATCGCTTTTAGGGGTAAATGGTGGCAAATCAGTACCATGGAGGTTATTGGTTTCGTATGTTCTCAGTCAAAATCCCTTTTGAATCACATTTTTACTTGCTTAAATCAACCTTGGACGCCATGAAATCACCGTTCTTTTCGGGTATCAAACCCATTTATAGATGTGTTTTTGTGGATTTGCCAATTTTACATGTCCATTCATAGGACAATTTCCCATTGCCACCCCGGAAACTGGACGTGTTCGACGCTCAGGAATTCTCCGAGTTGGCCAAAGCGCTGGCGGAGTTTGCGCGGAAGGTGAACGTGGCCTTGGGCGAGGAATGCTTCGATGTGCAGGCAACGTGGTGAGTTGTGACCAGGTGACGACATGACTGGGTGGTTTGGCAGAACTCTATAAGTTCTTTTGGGATCTTTGGTCCAAGAGTCTATAGGTAAGTTGAGTTACCTCGAAAGGGTTTGTTTGAAGATTTGGCTACCCCAGATTGCAATGGTTTATCAGTTTATCATAATCTTCATTAAACTTGACAAGGCCATATCCCACTCAGCCAGTATGTCCCAAAGATCCATCAGGATGATTTGGGTCTGCAAGACAAAGGGATACGAAGTTCAATTTTTGTTATACAAAGTGATGCCCCTAAGGTAGAAATTACGTTGAAAGCATCATTCACTAATGTTTTATATACATGTTAATCACAAGTTTTTTTTCACCAGAATTTCAAGGGTAATGTTACTGATTTCAACCAACTTAGGCTCGTACTATTTGATACTCTGGGGTAGATTTGAGCGGGTTTCCCTCGAAGTATACATTGTAAATTGCCATGCATTCAATTTATGGGTTTGTCTGCAAAATCGTGTACCCCAAAATTTGATGGTGACCCTCCCTTTCAACGTTTAGGTATGGAAGAGCCACCATGAATGTAGATCAGTTTCTGAACGGGAAACCTAGGGTTTCTCCATGGTTTCTCCATGTGTTTTCCACATCCTTGTGTAATGTCAATCCCAAATCTAGTTGGTTAATCTTTTTGGGTGGTAAGTTCCAACTTTATTGGTCAAATATTTTAAATCCACAATTTGGCTAGTTAACCCAATTTTCTTGGTTAAATCACCCCCTTCTTCCCTGCAGGACATCACTGATAAGGCGGTTGAAGAGTTGAGTTGCCCCAATCTGGCTGTTGCAGCGGTGCTGGCCATTGAGCCCGTGGTGTGGCAGCAGGTTCGGATGGCGGCTTGGAGGTTGTCTGAAAGGGTGATTCAAATGGGTTCATCACCCGGTTCACTACAGTTGTATCCCCCCATACAATGAAGCCAACAGATCACCAAGTTATGTGGTCAACTTAGCTATGATAAATCAGCTTAAAATCCCATTTAATCCCCTCTCTTGTGGGCTAAACATTGTTAAGTACCATATTCCCATGGTTAGATAAGTTAAAATGCATTAGCATGACCATTTGACATTCCATAGAATGACCATTTAGATATATGTCGATCCTCTTAAATGCAATTCCATCAAGAACCATGGTTTTTCCTATGGTTTTGGCCCCTGCCTTCAGCCCACATAGCCTTTCTAGTGCGGCCACCGCCATGGCCAGGTTTTAGCTCCCGAAACGTCGTCAGATGCCGTCGCTACCGGAGCCTGGAAGGTGCTACAGCCGCTGCTGAATGATCTGCCGGAGATACTGAGGAGGGGCTGTGGGTGGGGGGCTATGAGAATATTGACTCAACTGGTGATTGAGATCTCTTTAGCTTAACTATGAAAATCTATCAACATTCTGAGAATAGACTATCCTTGATTGATCTTGATGGGTTGTTTAAAGGGGATTTAGCCACCAAACCTATTGGTTTTAACAATCATAAGGTGGGAAGTTATATGGGCAGTTAGTCAGTGGTTTGTTTTGCCATAAATTGAACATTTGCTAAGCAGATAAGAAATGTGTTTTTTATGCGAGATATCTCAGGGTGGAAATGAATCAAGTACATTGTATAAGAAAAGATCTCATTTTAGCAAATGCACTATATCACGAAAGGTAGCTCCAGTGGGGCTACCTTGAGTTTTACTTTACGAAGTAAAGGGGAGGGTGGCCAGGTCCGTTGCCTGATTATTCAGGAGGTTGCTATTCATTTTAGGNCACACAGACGCTTTTATACACAGATGCTTCTACACACAGCAGCTTTTACACCGAAAAGCCTTTACACAGACCAGCTTTTGCACAAAGATGTTTTTGCACAGAAACGCTGTGACACAGAGAAGCTTGCACACACA
>BGPT01000340.1:213354-293511 GCA_003297045.1 Symbiodinium sp. clade C Y103 | reverse complement strand
CTCTTGCGCGCAGAAGCTTTATCCAGAGCAATTTTTGCACATAGAAGCTTTTACGCAAAGAGGCCTCTACGCACAGAACCTTTTACACACCTGTTTTTGGCAAACAGCACGCTTTTACACACAGCCTGTTTTTACACAGAGAGGCTTTTACACGCTGTAGCTTCTACGCACAGTAGTTTTTTTCACAAGAGGCCTTTACTTACAGGCGGCTTTTTAAACAGTTTTTTTTAGAAATAGAGGCTTTTGCGCAGACAGGCTCTTACACACCTTACACACAGACGCCCTTACGCACCGAAACTTTTTGCACAGAAACCTTTTATNGAAACCTTTTATGCACCCGCCGAAAACCACTGTGCACACGGCATCTTGAAAACGCTTGGAGTCTTTTACACCAGACAGTCTTTTGCACCGAGCCTTTTATAGCTGGCTACTCTTGCAACCAGATGCTTTTAGACAGAGAAACTGTTACACTTACACGGGCCAGCTTTTACACGCAGATTTTTTTTTTACACAAAGATGCTTTTGTACCGAGACGTCTTTACACAGAGACGCCTTTCTGCACCTGCAATGCTGCTGTTTGGGGTTTCCTCACCGGTATTTATTCTTTTGGTCGCCCTCCATTTTTTAATTCCCCTATTCCCCTTCTTAATTACCTACCTTTCGTGTTCCCCTTCTCGAGTGTTCTCTATTCTCAACAGATTTCAATATGTGGGTTCGGAGACCACTTGGTGCCTTGGTGCTCATTCAGTTTTCGGTTTCGACCAGTGTTTCATGGTCAACCAAACTAATATTGACTTGTATATTTCATTTAAACCATTTTAAACCACAGAAACCATCTCGTTGTTCTTGTTCAAAGGGTTCAAGACCACCCACCATAAAATAGGGTATCATTATCCAAGGTTGAGACAACCCGTTTGCAATATTCCCTGGTTCACCGCCATTCACTGGATGGTTTGGTCCGTTGTATCCTTATTACGTCCCATCAAATGGATGCTTTACCCAATTTTTGTTGGTAAATCAAATCCCATTAAATCACGAGTTGGATATATTCAGATCCTATCAAATCCTATCAATTAAATCCCGAAAACATCGCCATAGTTTCACTCACAGGAAAGAGGTCCGGGTGCTGCAAAGTCAGTGGGCGGATCTGCTGACCGCGCGCGAAGAGATGTGTCGCGGGGCTTTGACGGGATGCTCCAGCTGTGCGCAGAGCAAAGTGAGGGCTGCGAACGCGTGAAAAGAACGGGTGGATTACCCTCCGGTGTCATCGTGGCCGTGGCGATCGCTGGAAAATCCGGGCACTAAATGGAGGTTTCTGGGAAAATCATCTATATGATATGGGATTTTCCAGCACGCCGTGTTTGATTAGCAGAGGGTATGAACTAGTTTCAAGTGGTTATTCAGCTGGTTTACTAGGGGTTATCAACTAGCTTATTATAGGGATAGCAATTTCCCAACCAGTCTTTCATGGGGATAAGGGAGGATACTTGGAGGATTCCAGGATCATCCCACTCTCTGTGAATGACCTTGGTGATCGCAAGTCCCCTGAGTGGGTTGCTGAAAAATGTTTTTGTGGGTACATGTTACAACTAGGGTTATTGCGTAACCATGGAAATTATCTGAAGGATTTTCTGATTTTTTTTCCCATTGGTAAATCCAGAAGACCTAGGGAATCTACTCGGAATATGTTTATGTTTGTCTCCTGAGACAAATCCAAGTGGAGAGGATATCCAAACGGGTTGATTTATTGCCATCAAATGATATCCTAAAAAGTGGTGCCTCAGTGCCTAGGTTGATGGCTAGCTTGAAGTAGGTGAACCGGGTTTAAATATCTGCAATTCACTGGCTTTGCAAAACAGCAAACATAGCTTGGGGCCATCACCTTGATCACATGTTTTCGATCCATACCTGCGGTGATACTTGGATCCTCCATGTTGCCAAATCAGCACAAACTTGCGAACCATCCAAGGGGGAAGCCCTTTGGTAGACAGAATTCCAACACGGATGATACTTGGCCAGTCCAAGAGATTCCATTTGTTTCAGAATAAGTCTCAAGCTGGATTCAACAGAAAATCATTTCTTGATGAAATTACACAAAAAGGGGTTAGTCTTATCACATATTCTATTACTATTGTCCTCTTATTTTAACCTAGCCGTAGAAAATGCCCCACTTGTAGATGATTTATGATTAACTATTTACCTATTATAAATGGTGATTTTCCATGGCTACGTTAAATAACCAGAGGGTAGATCAAACTGAGTCCAGTTCCTCCATCTCAAATCTCTTCATCTCGAACGCGCGAGGCGATCTGAAGTCCATGCCCACGAACTTTGGCTTCAAAGTGCAGACAGATGCACAGTGGTCAGGTGCAATGGCACGTCCTGAGCACATCGGAGTGGGTCTGAAAATAGGGTAATTAACCAATTATGTAAATTTTAATTCGGAAAATGGCCGTTGGCCGTTGACCATTGGATATTTTTTTTTTTTTCAGACACACCCAAGTAGAGTATAGTAGTTATATGCACTTTCTTTTTTTTGTGGGATGAAATCTCCATTCCCTGCCGTTTCACTCGGTTCACTCGTCGAATTGAAGAAAACATTGATAAGTTGTCCAAGTCAGTTGACCTACAAAAAAGGCTAAACCTAAACGTATTCATCTGTTTAAGTAAATGCCTGTTCTTGTTATGAAATTTGTACTTGATGGTCTAGGTCTAGGTTGACCTCCTCATTAAGAACGTACTCGTACCATTGTAATTATTCAGACTACATTTAATATGCCAACAACATTGCCACTCTGAGTTCTATTGATACGGATTAGATGTTTTTGTTTCTGTTGCAATACTTTAATAAGGACTGATTGGAAATCTACAGCAGAATTGCTTCTATAAGTTATGTAGTATATAAAAGTAATCTAATCTAGCCTAATCTCATCTACGCTAATCCAATCTAACCAAATCTAATCTAAACTAATCTAACCTAACCTAATATATAGATAATCATTACATAAATACATCCTTTTTTTTTGCTTCAAACTTCGCCATGTTTCCACCGTTCGGTTTTCCCGCCAGGCTTGGAGCCTGCGGAGGCCTCCGCCGCTTCCAGCGCGGCCTTTCGGCGGGTGCTGAGCTGCGAGACGGCGGAGGTGGTGCTGTGCGCCGAGAGCGTCGCTTGGTGCGGGACGCAACGGAGGTGGAGCAAAATGAGGAGTTCATGGTGGATCTTGCCCGGAAAAAATGGACATTTCATAGGATTTCACCATAAAAACATGGTGATTTAGTGGGATTGAACTATGAAAAATGGTGATTTTGTGGTGACTAGTTGAGAAGAATGGTGACTTTCTGGGATTTCACCAGCAAGAATGAAGCAGAGCAGCCGGACACAACTGAATACCATGTTCCGGAGAAGTTGGACCCGTCCACTTCCCGAAAGCCTGCTGGACTTCTTCTTCAGCCACTGGCAGTGGTGTGTTCAAGTTGAGTCCTGTCGCCAAAGCCTAGCCTGCAACGAGCTCAGTCACTTCCCAGAAAGTCCACATCACTGCCAGATGATGCACCGCCAACACCGTCACTGACAGAGGAACAGCCTGAAAAGGGGGCAGAACAGCTGGCGGCAACGTCGCGCTCTCTGCTTACTGGTGGTGCCGAATGGAATTGTCAGAGCCTACACATGGAAGGGACACATTTCAGGAGTACTCGTACACCACTGTCATCAACGATCAGGCCTAAGAATTCCTGCTGCTGATGGGTCATGTTGCACACGAGCAAGAAGTCAAAGACAACCATGATTTCGAGCAGGTTCTCAAAACACTGGAAACTGGAAACGTGCGAAGCTGTCATTTAATGATGGAAGAGGTGGAACTTGTTGTCAAATGCCACCCTATTGGCGCACTTGCCCAGTCTCTTGATCGTCTTTGTTTTTTTTAGAGTCTCGTTTTTCCAGTGACCAACCCTCCACAATACAAACAAACCATTGAACTTGTCAACATGTGTAGATAGCTTTCTTTGTCATTCTGTGAAGAAACATCTGACGTAAATGTGCCTTTTGATTTGATCGCAAGTCCTCAAAAAAGTCCTGTATTGCAGAGCTGACTGAAGTGGCCATCAACACCAAACTCAAACCTCAGAATGCATGCATGAAATTACCTAGATCTAATGAGGAGCTTGGTAAACTGCTTGGTGATGGTGACGCAAAAACCTACACGATGTGATGCCCCTAAAGATGATTTACCTACTAAAATGGTGATGTTCGATAGCTGTGTTCAATTACCAGAGGGTTGTTAGTGTATAGTTGGTTCTTTATTTTCACAGTGGGAAATCCACTTGGGGAATCGAGTAAGGGAATATGTCGTTTTATGTTTTGGAGGTTTCTTAAGCAAACCCAATGAAATCGCATTATAAATGCAATTAAATACAATTTATACACATAATCTTCCCATCGTTTAAAACCTCCATGCATTTATGTTGGTGATTTTTCCATATCTTCCCATATCTTCCCATGATTTTCCCAGGTTTTTTGCCCCATTCAAACTCAGTAAAACTATGATTTCCTATGGTTTTCCCATGGTTTTCCTATACTTTTCCACGTCCTTCAAGGTCCCTGATGCGACCTTCGCCCAGGCAGAGGAGCGCCGGCGGTGGCTTCAAGACATCGCGACGGAACTGCGACGCGCGCGGGCGCGCTGCCTGCGCAGCTTGGTGCGGGGAAAGTTTTGGAGGTACCCTCCAAGAATCATGGAAAAACCCATTGGAAAAGCATAGGAAAATATGGAAAAATATGGAAAAATATGGGAAATATGAAGGTTTGGTACTGAATGATGATTATGGATTTCCTCCGGTGTCATCAAAAGTGGCAATCAAAAACTACGGGAAAATCATGGGAAATCCTCCGTAAATGGAGGTTTCCGTGGGAAAATAAGAGGAACATGTGGGAAAAGCATAGGAAAATCCTAGTTTTGACAGGGTTTTAATATGTTTTAATGGGTAAAATCATGATTTTATATAGTAAAATGGGATTTCATGGGAATTTATCCTTTGGTTATTATTCAACGTCGCTATGGAAAATCGTCACTTTTGACAGGTAAATCATCATGAATCATCTAGAAATGGGCATATTTTCCATATAGCGATGTTAAATGGCCAAAGGGTAATGTAATATGTGCCATGGTCAAAAACTTGGATTATACACAGTACCCATGCTAAAGGATGGCTATCAATGTTATCAATCCATTTTCAAAGAGATTTATCTTCCCACTTTGGAATGGTGTCCCATTGTGAAACTGGAGATTGACCCTGGTGAATGGCTGGGTTCATTGGTCTGGAGTCTGGACAAGGGATTAGGTCGAAAACAATGGGATATCCAAGTAAGCAACAATATAGTTCTGAAATCAAATAAAATCCATGTATATAAATACTTTGTAGCTGGCAAAATCCGTAAGACATAAGGGTTCTATGGAATAAACTTAAAGTATCTATTTTTTTTCCATGGAAAATGAACGGAAACAGTGTAAAAAAAACAGATACAGGAACCAGCAACCAGCTGTGGATGGAGCCTGAATGGATAGACATGGAGAGGTGAATATAAACCAGCTGATCAGCGGGTGGCATATGCTGTGATACATATATGATCTATGAGTTGTGATGTATATGTACAGATGTTATGTGATGTGATTTGTGGTATTTGTGTTGATATGTGATTAGTATACTAGATTCTAGATATAGTGTTTTTGAATTCTCATAGAGAAGCCCGGAAATCTTCTAAGTTTCCATGAATGCGATTCCCTTTGCATAAAGCAGTTGAGATGTTTACCTATGTCTCAGGATACGTCTTGAGGGTCTCTAGTAGGCTCCAATTTGACCTCGCCAGACATTTCAGCTGACCTCACTGAGGTATGTGCCCAGCAGTGAGAACAGAGGACTGGAAGTCTATGGGATTTCTCACGTGGGCCATGATTCGTTGGTGATATTTGATGTATTTGTAAGTGGAGTATGTAATTCTAGCCACTGATGTGATTGGGGAAAATACATGAAAATACCACCTATCAACCAAGTAAAATTGGCAAAAATCATGGAAAATCAAAGGTTTTCAGTGTGCGTTATTTTCCTGTGTGTTTGGTTGGTTTATACCCCCCACCCTCACCAGTTGAATCATCCTAAGCAGAGCTGGGGACTGCGGTGAGACCTCAAACCAACCTCTGTACAGACGTTGAGAACGTGCGTTGTTTTTTCATGTGTGTGTTTGGCGAATCATTTCTTTTGTAGGTGAACCATTCCAATGGGTTTCATCTATGGCATCGTTACATGTTTCTTTTGAGCATTGGTCAATTGTTTGGTTATGTTAATTGTCAGTAATCAATAAAATTCATGGTTATATACCCATGATATACCAATATATCACATTTACATCACCATGTTTCGCGGAAATTATGGCCTTGTGTTGACTTTTGAGTTGGAGGTCCTCAAGTTTTGTTTCAACCTCCTGTCTTCTGCGCATCTCCAGACCTCCCAAGATTGGTGAATTTGCCAGGTTTGTGACATGCGAAGTGGGCCTCTACAAGTGGAGACAAAAGATGGAAGTATCGTGGAAAAGAATCTCAATATCACCAGGATTGCAATTACCAGAGTCAACTTTGGGAAACCGTTTTTTATTGAATTACCTAAAATGAAGCCCATTTCGGATTATTGAGCTCGCAGATCCATAATCCACCCAGAGAAAAATGCTTGTGTTGATATGTGTTCAGAATCATGAACTAGTTAGATTATATGACTTACTATACTAGAAACATCTAGCAACTCAATTTCCCAGTTGATTCAAACTTCAAAAATCAACACTCAACCTTTGTTGTGACCCGGAGGACTGGGGGCACGAGGCGTTGCTGGCGGAAGGTTTGCAGAACGAACACAACGCCAACCGCTACGCCCTTGCTTTGCAGGCGCTGGATCTACGTCTCGGGTGGTGAGAGGGGAGCGATTCGGAGCCTAGGGATCCGTAGCCTCTGGAAAACCATAGGAAAACCATAGGAAAATGGTGATTTCATGGGATTTTAATGGGATTAATGATGATTTACCCTCTGGATCCCTCTGGTAAACTAACATAGCTATTGAAAATGGCCATAAAGATAGTTGATTTTCCCATGAAACATGGTGATTTTCCATAGTTATGTTAGTTTACCAGAAGGGTATTCTCCAAAAATAAATGAGGAGACAGTTGGAGCTACGACTTGAGTTTAGCATGACAGCCACAAGAATTTGCATAGATTGGGGAGCTCATGAGATTGAATTGGGGAATTCACCATGTTTGAGTTTAGTAAACAATTCCAATGATCAACCATGTGGGGTTGATACTGATACCAAATTACAAGCTATAGGCTATACTCATTAGCTGCAAATTCAGGATGGTTTATCGTTGTGCAGCTTCCATGGATGAGTCAGTTTCAGCTGATGTAATGCAACATTCAACAGTGAAACAATGTTCTCAGGTTGATCATGGGTTGCGGATAGGACGCTTGGATTTAAGATGTATCCCTATTCTCGCCTCAAGTACCAGTGTGGAGAAGTGACAATATCATTACGCTGTGATTTCATTCCTAGGTGATGGACATCATTTTGTTCACATATTGGGGGGGAGTGATAGTCATACTGGAAAGTCTCGTCAGTGGTTCTTTTGAGCCAATGCCGTTCCTGTGTTGGATCATTTGATATCCAAGCATGTACTCCACACTTATGGCCCTTTGCCAGTTGTAAGTCAGTTATAACCCCCATTTATGGTCAGTTATAGCCCCCATTTATGGTCAGTTATAACCCTGTGTATATGTAGTTGCTACAGGGCTTTAACTGCAACGCATGGAAAGAACATGTTGCTTGTGGTGGTGGTTCCGTCTTGCAGTGGTAATTTTGAAGGCTCTAGGGCTTGGAGCCCCCAAACCTGATCAAAGCGGGACCCCCGTGCCAGAGTGCGGATCCTACAGGTCCAAAGTTGATTACCTAAAAGGTGAAAAATAGCTATAGGAGAACTGTTGGGTGCATGGTGGATATGTCAGTGTGTCTGGAAATGTGCTCTACGGTATACCCCGACATTTGACTATTTAATAAGGAACATGATGATTAACCAGTAGGTTTTTCTAACCAAGATTTTCAGACAACCACAAATATCTAGAATGAATGCTGTGAACATGAACCAACGATAACCATTTTATACCTGGGGGCATCACCAACCGAAACCCCTGCGAGCTTCGCAGCGAGGCTGCGATTGACCGAATTTCGGAGCAGTCGCAGTGATTCAAAAATGCCCCTGCTGGTCGGCCGGGAATGAATGGAGGAATCCATAGCTATAAATTAAACTTATTGGACCCCCCAAATGGATGGCTGAAATCCCAAAAATGAGGTACTTGGTCATGTAGAGCCTCATGAGTTGGCAAATGTCGCATGTTTTTTTCAGATCACCTTTAGGCGGAATCATGCAATCAATGCCTGTTGATAGGGAGAATTATGGCTGTGGACAGTAAGGTTGGGTGATGGACACTCATACTTTTTGTGCTAAAATGCCGAATCGTTTGCTTGTCGTTTTGCTGGTAGGATCCGTCTAGTTACTAGTTTGCAGATCAAATCCCATTCCCCCAGATGTTCTAACTTCATCTAATTTCATATTCCCAAGGCTGAACTATCCACATCTATCCACATCTATCCACTATTTTTTTCTTGAGTGAAGGATTCATTCTAGCAGCCCACTTTTGGTGGTGAAGTCCTTTTTTTCATTTTCCCTGTGATACTTATATTATCTTATATTCCTCTTTTCCTGGGTGAACCCCTAACTCTGCTTTGAATAAGGTGAACCTCTATATACATTACATGTTGCCGGCAAAGTCAAAATGATGGTTCAATAGTTCAATAGCTTGATGCCAAAATATGCCCAGCACTAACTAAACCAAGTACTCCTAGCTACACGAAACTCACCAACGATGGTCCAAGGTCCATGAATGTGACGACCGTCGACTTGGCGCGGGTCTTTCGCCCGGGCACTGAGGGTTTTGTGTTTTTTGATCTGCCAGTCATGGCCATATCATGGGGATGTTGATGGGGATCTAGGGTGGGTTGAGGGGAAATATATGACAATATTATGATACCCTCTGGTAAACATACAGAAAGCTATTGAAAATGGTCATTTATAGATATTTATAGTGGATTTTCCCACTAATAGCATGGTGATTTTCCATAGTTATGTGGCTGTTTACCAGAGGGTATTGGGTGTGTCTCATGCAATGGAAACATGGGAAGCTGGTGGTTTAATCAGTGGATAGAATGGGGTGCCCTTTTCTCAAACCCAACGCGTTCTACTATCTTGCAAGAAAAAGTAGCCTTTGGAATAGTGGGTGCGTGAATCGGGAAGATTATTTTGTCAAACTTACTGTGGTGTGAGGCCCCCAAACGATAGCTAAGTTGGTTTAGTTCACTACAATTTAATAACTATATATTATATATTGGAATTGGAACTATATTGTTTTGGTAGGTATATCGAACTAATATTCATGGGTTCACACACCAGCTTAGCCAACAGACATACAGGGTGGTGCCCCCTCGCTTATGTGTGTTGCTTATTAACTCCCATTAACTATAGATACATCTACCATAATCCCAAACGGTGTTGGAGTCATTTGCATGAACTTAGTTAACTAAATCCCATTAAATCACCCAAATTTTAACTATATTAGACATCCCGGAAACCCCTTTAAACCTTAGTGATTCCAAACTTAGCTAAGTTGGAACCGGTTTTGCACCAACTTCGCGGCACCGGCCTTCCCGGTGCCCGAGGTGAAAACATCCAAGCAGATGATGTCGTGGCGGCTCGGATGAAGTGCGACAGATGGAGAGGTGGATCAAATGGAATCGTAATCCTAACAATTATGGAATCATAACTTTGATTATAGTTGAATTGATTCACTACTGTATAACTAGTTGTTATGAGTGTTATGAGTTATCAATTGTTCATCATAACAATCCCGGTGGATCATGAGTGAATTGAAATTTGACATATATATATATATAACTTTAATAACTATATATATTAGTTTATGATACTTTTAACTGTATAGTTAATGGGGGTGAATCTGAAGTTCTGAAGCAACAAAAACATCACTGGGGGGTCCCACGTTGTGGATCATTGAATCCATGAGTGAACTGAAAATTAAATCTAGTATCATTATGATTCGTGTTGTTAGTACTTTTATTCTTGCGTGATTCCAAACGTGAACAACTAGGGGATTAGCATGGGTAAGTTTCATGGAATATCTGTTGGCTACTACCTGTTGAATTTATGGTGGCTTTTAAGGTGTGGGGTATCCTCCTGCTGCACACAGTGGTGGAATCCTGGATCATCCTCAGTTGAGCAATTGCTGATCAGTCCTTCTCAGATTTTCCTCCTGTGTCGCATGGCACTGATTGTCAGTTGCATTTCCCAATGTGTTATTCTGTTATATCATGCTTAAGATTCATTGTGTTTGCTCACTGAATCACATGGTTCTGCAATGTTTCCACTTAGTAGTCCCAATGCCTTGCTCGAACAAAAAGACACATTTATTTGCCTCACTTCCCTTCCAGGTGTGAGTGGGATTCTATAACTTTTAAAACTGCTTGTAGCACATGGTAATAGCATAAGATAATATAAGATACATATATTTTGCTAGATTTTGTGTGTCATATTGTATTTGTATGGTATTGCCAAAAATGGAGGTTTCCTATCCATAGGGGTACCCCAAATCATCTATTTTAAGAAGACTTTCAATGAATTAAACCATCCAGCTATTGGGGTTCCCCCATGACTATGGAACCCCCCATATATGGTCACAACGGTTGCCACGTCCCAGGTGATGCGCATGGATTGCGAGGGTGCAGAGTATGAACTCCTGAGGCCCGCTGGTATACCGATTGGATGGGTCGTGTCATCCTTTAGTGTTTGGCTATTAAATGGAAACTAGCCATAACTGGCAAACGATCAAAAATAGATCATAGGATTTACTATCAAGGTCATTATGGATATACTTATAGGATATACTATGATTATGTGGTATCAGATTTTTTGTGGGCTATCAAAGAATTGTTCATGCAATGTCGCCCTGGCAGCCATCAACCTAGCATTTGGGGATGGCTTTTATTAGCCATGCCCAACTCCGGGCACATTCTATCGATAGTTTGTTCTTCAAATGGATGGTTTTTCTGCCTGTCAAAATCCAAGTTGTTGCATGTAGTTCCAACATAATATCACTATGTTACTATGTTGGTTGGTCTATAAACAGCTAATCTGTATACTAACACAGATTAACCTCCATTGATTCTACCTGTTGGATGCCCATGTGGGGTATCTGAGACCAGGCATTTGTTGCTTCATGGATGGCTCTGTCGCCTGAGACGCCTGTGCCCCGGGGAGCGCCCTGTTTGGTATGGCTAGATGGCATACCTTGACAGAAAGTATGGAAGCAAAGGTGTCCCCCATGTTTTACCATGTTTTTTCCCAAATTGTTTATGTGTTGTTCATTTGTTGTTCATATGTGTTCCAAATGTTTATTTTGTGGGCAAAGCTGCCGAATCTGAACCTACACAGATCTTGCAGTTTGGCAAAGGTTGGCAAAGGGCCCCCACATACCCATAAACACTTGGCATCGGGATGGGTCAAAATCTAATTATGACATACTTTTTTTGGCAGCTATTTTTGGTGGGAACAGAAGGCTACCAGAGTTGTGACCTATAGCCAAAATGATCCCAACATGTTATTGTTGAACATAGCCTTTTGGAGTCATAGAACAAGGTTAAATACCATACAGTTATAATTTATAATTGCATGGGTTATAATGATATAGTCAACTAGTTGTAGGAATTATCATCCCATTTAAAACTGCTGAGGGTCAATACCATAGGATTGTCTTTTTTTTTCGTCACATATTCCCTCTAGGCTCTGACCCTGGAGACTGCAGACAGAGCGAAACGAAAGCAAGATCTTTCTCCCAAAACTGTTTTAGTTGTTCGAACCCTGAGAAACGGAATGATTTAAGTATGAAGCCTGAAAAGTGGGATGATTCAAGTATAAACGCTGAACAATGGGATGATTGAAGTATGCAACAGACTATTCAAATTCACCTGACCTATGAACGTGGGATGATTCAACTGATCTCTAATTTTTTTTTTAGAGTACAGTTCTAGCCCTTTACCGATTTTAAGTTGGTTATAACTCCATGTATAACCATGTGTAAGTGGCTGAATCACCACCCTTCTGCTTCAGGTACTTGGAGGCCCCAGCCCGATTCAGGGGCTCCAGGTGCTACACCAAATGGAGGTTTAGATGGGGAAAAAACAATAGGAACCTCACAGGAAATATGGAGATCCCCCCACTAAATGGAGGTTTCAAAGGCTGGGAGCATCATGGATAAATGGGATTTCATGGGACTTGATTTTCTGGTCCTTTTAATGTAGCGAATTGGAACATCACCATTTTTTAAGCAGGTAAATCATGGTAAATCATCATGTGCATCATCGAACTAAATTGCTCATATTCCATGTTAGATAACCAGAGTGTAAGTGGGATGATCCTCCAAGGAATCACATCAACATCGCATGGCAAAGCCTGTGTGATGTTCGCTATGTTGATTGATGCGGGCGCCAAGGACAGTACCGAAACCATGCCGAGGCATGTCGAATTGAACACGGGTCTAGGTATCCGGCGTTTCAGTGCCTTGCCAATCTAGGGCGGCTTGCGTGACATGTTCCTTGCCAATCTGAGTTCACTGGCTCTGAGCACCAATCCGAGGGTGGTAGTCTAGGCTCAGATTGTATCTCGGCAGGCCTTTGTTCGAAGTACAGTTTCATGCTCGGCTGTGCCGCAGGATGTTCAGGTTGTGCTCAGGGTAGAGGTCTTGCTTTGAAACGGACTGAAGAGTACACCTTCAAGATGACTGATGCTATTCACAAAGCCCTCACCCGAAAGCAACCTTTGCTCAAGAACGCCTGTCTCGCCCTCGTGCTCTACGCCGATCGATGTTCGACATGCTTGCTCGCGCTATCTCCATGGCAAAGCAATGAAGCATGTTGGGTATGCTACATCTCACAGTTGGATATGCATCATGCTGGCAACCTCCACTTATCCAATTAATTAGCTATTTATGCGCTACTGTAAAACCACAGTTGCACTTAAGATAGGTCAAATAATCCATGTCCTGGTTGAACTTTTTGTTTCTTGCAGGTGTTTCGTATTTTGTGTCGTAATCCTGAAGTACACAGAATATGACAATTTCAACAAATCCTCACTGGAAATATTCTATCTGCTTCAAGATAAATATAACTCTAGAATCCTAGAATATTATTCAGCCACTTAGTAACTTCAATGCACATCCAAGCTCAGCAGGCCTTTGAAGGAAGAGACTCCACTGGGGCTATCACTCAACATTAATTAAAGTGGTACAGGGTGGTGGCTCCCAGTTGCAAGTTGGTTCATGTTCACCCTGTTAACTATAGATCTATCATTTTCTGTATTTACCATAGAGCATATATAGTTCATCTACGTATAACTAACTGTACAGCTATTTGTTAACTATCATCTAACTATATATATATATACATGGCTTATGGTAAAAAAAAGTTTAACTGTCATCTAACTAACTGTTCATCTACAGCTAGCTGTACAGCTGTTTTTTTCCCAATTTTGAATGAGAGAATGCCCAGATGTCGGATGAACTTAGCAGTGTCACCAGGCGCATGCGATGAGCCAGCCGAAGCTGAATAAGTTCCGCAACCGAAGGGGGGGTGGTTCCGGAGCCGTGACGGAAGAAGACTTTTCTGAAAAAATGCTGATTTACCCTGGGGTAAATGTGGAAAACCCATGATTTCCCTAGGAAAACAAATTACACATGGTGGGTTTTTCACCTCTATGTTAGTTTACAGGAGGGTAATTACCCATGGGTTTCATGGGATACCTGGATTTGCTGTAGACGATGTTTTTTGTTTTCACAGTGGAAAATCCACTACTTGGGAATCTATAGGGAATAATTATGTGTTTTATTTCTGAGAGGGTCCTTAAGCGAATCCAAGGATGTAATCAGATATGTATCTGAAAAAGCAACTTATCCTATCTGGTGGTGAATGAAGGGAGCGGTTCGCAGCTATGCATATTCCCTTTGCTTGGGGACTTGCACTTGGAGCTACGAATGGAGGTTCCCAACCTTGATACTTGCCATAAATCAACAATTAGATTCGATATATAACGGAGGTTTAATGAGTTATCCCAGTTAGTAAGTGGATTATGATCCAAGTTACAATTAGGCTAACTGGGGGCAATGTCCAGTTCGTAACAGGGGTTACAACCCACTGACTGGGTTTATCAGCAAGGTTCCCATTATTATTATCAGTATTATCGGGATGACTATTGGTCTAATTGGGATTTAGTGAAACAATCCCAATTCATCGGGATTGTTGGTTTAATTGGGATTTATTTGTATATTATGACTTGGTTTCATTGGAGATATATTGGAATTTCAGAATAGAGAAAGATGACTCTGCTCCAGACTGACTGGGTTCAGATCACTTGTTATTTTAATTTTGTTTCTCTTGCGTTGGACTCTGATATATGTATACAATAGTGCTAATTATTAATTCATGATATTCTATTGGATGGGATATATCAATAAACCATCCCAACTAAAATCCTCCCCTGCCGCCATCGAAGCCACCAAGGTTTCGCACCTTCGACGTGCTCTTGCCTTGGCTGCTGGAGCCATGTGACACCGAGGTGCAGCGCCCGCGGCTGGGTGAATGGTGATTCCTAGTAGAAAAATGGTGAGGTCATCCACCAAAATCATGGGAAAGTGGTGATTTTACGGGCAAAAATATGATGATTTTAGCAGGAAAGATGATGATTTTAGCTGAAAAGACATATATACCTTGAACCCCGTGTTAAACCACTTTGATATACATGTGTAGAATCCTATAGACTCTAGACTCATAGACCAACCTACAGCTAACCAACTGGGGCATTTTTGACCTCCGACATGTTTGAAATACCTTCAGATGCCCCAGCTTGGCGGAAAGTTGTTTGGAAGATCCCATGTGAACACCATTGATATCTCCTCTTGGGATGATTCGCGGGGTGTATGGTGGTTGGGGGATGACAATAAGAGCAATTAATAGTAATATGAATACGGCTTGGAGAATCATTCCATCTAGGAAGTGGTTCATTTTTGTGGTGTTAGCTTACACAACTAAATGGGAAACACATGAAAACACCATGAATCGAGGACTTAAGACCAGAGTTATCAATCAACTTCTGAGTGGGATGATCCTCCAAGTAATAGGTCGTACCCTCTGGTAATCACACATAGCAACTAAAAGTCCTGGTTGATATTTTTGTTTCCCCCATTCAGATGCCCATTTGTGGGGAACTCCCATTGCCAGCCATGTTTGATGACAGGGTAGGTCAATCATCAAGGCCCATTTACCCGCCGCTTGCGCCGTGAGGTGTTTGTGGATACGAATTATCATAGCAGCTTGGACGAACGAACCCCGGACATCGGTGTGGCGAAGCCATGGAAATTACAAGGTGAGGCCCCAAAGATAGCTAAGTTCGACTTCTAACTAGTACAATCAACTATAAGATTATAAGTCTATAAGGTTTATGGTTAAATAGATAATTATATAGATAATTACAAAAATAATTATAGATAATTATAGATAGTTATATGTGTATATATATATAATGTTATATATATATAGATAATTCTATAGATACGCTGAAGTATAGATGATTATAGATAACTATAGACTATATACGTGATGGGATTTTGAGACCAACTTAAAAAAACTGGGAGGCCTCACCTTGTAGAAAGCTGGCAGTTTTAGGATGGGTTCGCAGCATGACATTTCACCTCCATAAGTTTGGATTACAACCCCTTTGACCGTGGTTAATATCCAATAGTAGACTTCCAAAGACTGGGTAGCAGTACTAAAAATGAACAATGAGGTGGCATACCCTCTGGTGAACTAACAGTTTGCTATTGAAAATGGCCATAGAAATAGTGGATTTTCCCATTAATAGTATGGTGATTTTCCATAGCTATGTTTGTTTGCTGGAGGGTAGTTGACTTCCAAACAACTTCTGAGAAGTTATTTAGGTTTATCTGACCATAGAGTCCCCAAATATCTGATGGTTAATCACGGTGTTTCCTGTTGGAACTGCTACTTTGGGGGGGTATGCCCCATTTTCAGACACATCCATGTGAAACTCCCGAATCTGCCTCACTCACCTACTACAGGTGTTTCAACTAACTTAGCTATCCTACACGGGCGCGTCACCCTGCATAGCTAAGGTACCTATGAGAGCCGTATGCTTTGGCCAATGGAGGACGGCGTGTGTCGACAGTGTCCTCTTCTGTACGCCGTCTGCAGTGGAACCCGAAAGAACCGGTGAAGGGTGGGTTTGGATGGGTTCAAACCAAATTTCATGGAGCCATCTTAGCCAATCCTTAGTTTTTTTGGGGCAATTTCACATAATTTCACATTTTTTTGCTGAGAATTTGGTTGTTTCCGAAGGGTAGATAGATTCCATCGGGTAGATGAATTCGATTGGGTGGATGAATTCTATTGGGGCCCTCTCCCTGAAGCAGTTTGTTGGGAAACAACCTCCTTGGCTTGGGACTGACCCAATCATTGATTGGTCACCTCTATTCAAACTGGTGAAAATTCCTTGGTTGTGGCTGAATCAAATTTTGCACATATTTAGGGAGGACTCTTGACCTAGAATCTGTTCATTTACACTATTTGAAACTATTTGTATCTATTTGTAAATGTCGCTTGTTTCCCCTAAGGTTGGCAGCTTGCTAGCAAACATCAGAAGATGTGCAAGAACCTGCAACACTAGTGGTATCCAGCCATAGAACATGATGATTGTGCGCATGAAACTGGGATCTCTATCTACTACACACATGGGGATAGAAGCAACCACAGTGGAGATTGAATGATGGTCTTTCTGTGATGACAAAGAAATATGATGGCGATAAATTATAAGAAATCTGTATGATTGCTGCAATGGCGACAAAGAAGACAATCACGATGATGACAGGGGTAACACCCAACTTGATACTAGCCCATTTCCCGCATTTCACACCAAAAATAGCCAAGTAACCCGGAGATTCTGGAGGAGCTTGATGTAGCAAATCAGCTTTCCGGCTTTCCGGCTCTGGCCACCTTCACTCTTGCATTTGTTGCTCTAGGTATGTCCCCTTCCAGGGAGCTTCTAAGCGAGTATGCCCCGCTGCAGCAGTCAGGCGCGTTTTTTAATTTCGCTTCTGGAAACATCCGATGAGCAAACTAACAGCCAATGACGCCTTTCTGTGTTTTGCTGATAAAGTCTCGAGTTGCAAATGTTTGTGTGGTCCTTGTCCTCTTTCCACTGGTTAGTCAATTGTGATGTAATATTATCATTGATCCTACTACAATGGTGGTAATTTACCGCAAATAAACCAAAAACACCGTTTTTATGGGTTGTGAAGACCACCGCCAAATTGTAGGTTTACGGCAGCTAGGGTTTACCATATTATGCACCATCTTTTTTGCAGTGAGTATATTTATATGCCAGCAGCAATCCCCAGTTGCAGGCATACAGCGGATATTCCCTGGTGGTAGTTAAAGTGGTTGCTTCCAGCCATAGCTATAATGTGGGATTCACCAAATGCCACAAACCAACGATTTGGTGATAATAGGTACCACCCATACCAATAATGGTGGTATTAGGGATGGTTCATGGCATTGAGTTTACCACATTATATAGTGGTAATATTCATGCCAAGCAACAATTTGTTTCAATACAGAAAGATGAGTTTGGAGATTGCAGAGATTGAAAAGAAAACAAATCTCCATGTTTGGATAAAGTCACAGCACCCTCCCAGATGGTTGGTATATTATTCTTAATCTGTTGCTGGGTAGAGACTTTATTTCTCATTAACCCATCCAAGACATACGGATTTTCACGTCCAGGTCTTGCTTCGATGAGACCTACACCTGCGAGTCGCGAACCCCCAGATCTTTGACTGTGGCTAGAAGTGATTCTGGAGAAAAAAATGAAGGCAACCAATTCCTGATCACAATTTGACCATTGTATTTATCGCATTTTATCACCCAAGCCGTGATTCTATGAAACACTATGTAAAATCCACTACAATTGCTTAGCTTACCCACTTGCTAAGCAAAACTGGCAAAATCCTAGATTCTCTCTGTGTTTTTCCTTGTGTTTTTGCTTGGTTGTTGCCCACAAATGATGATCAGATCCCAATCTTTTGGTTATTTCTCAGTCCTGAAAGCATTTTTGGCATCCCCTAAATTCATTTAAATTCATGGTCAGATCCCACTGAACGCACCATTTTTTCCAGCCCCTGTGGAGCCCAGGCGCTGTTGCAATGTGAAATTCGGACCTCGTGGAGACCAGGAGTGTTGGCGTCGAGATCGGCAGGGGGAACCCGGGGGGCAAAAATGGTACTTTTGGTGGTGCCAAATTCTGATGATTTCATGGGATTTTGGTGGGCATTTAACGAGATTTCATGGGATTTACTGGGATGTAGTGAGATTTTCATGGGATTTTTAGTGGGGATTTAGTGATGGGGAATTTAATGATGATTATTTCATGGGATTTCGTTCGGCAAGTTGGTGTGAATCCGCTTGTCAGGTGGATTTTGGGTTGAGTTTACTGGTAATCCAATCAACTAATTCAGAAAAGAATCCACTGGTGGGGTTGCAGATGGATCCAGGCTAAATTCTTGTGGCTATTTGCTGCTTGATCATGTCACCATATGGACATCGTATAATAGATTATAATTACCCTCTGTAATCAAACATGGCAATGGAAAATCCACTATTTATAGATGATTTTCCCAGCTAGAAACCTCCATTTATAGTGGATTTCCAATTATAATTATAGCAAATTGAAATTACTGATCATGATTTTAATTTTTCTGGCAAGCGGTGTAAATCAGCGGTATCCACCTACAAAAAAACCCCGTAGAAAACGGCATTCTTGGGGACCGAACAGTCAGGTCATCTTAAAAGAATTGTTTACCTTCTGGTAAACTAACATTGCTATTGAAAATGGTGAATTAGTTCGTGGATTTTCCGAAGAAAAATGGCCATGTTCAATAGCTATGTTGGTTTACCAGAGGGTAAAACAGCTGTTCCAATAGTGGAGGTCAACTAAAATACCTTGGGTGTCATGTTCTGTGGATTCACCGGTTCACCATGGGGAAATCCTCGAAAATCAACCCAGCTTGGATTATGGATGTTTCCTGAGTGTTCTAGATTCTAGATGTCTGGCTGGAGGGGGGTCTAAATATGGTTTCATCCCAAAACGGTGGATATACAATTTTTGTCAATAGGACAAATGATGATGAACCATGGGATTCTTGAATTTGGGAATTAATTACGTACCATACTTTTGGACAACCCATGTTGTTGATTTCCATCCTTACTATTCCATGGAGGGCTGGACCTATTTTTCCGAAATGGGTTGAGCAGCATAAAGCAATTCACTGGCAGTTACGGCAGTTACTTCCCATGTAGCTGATTCAGGAAACATCAGGTGCGACTTGATGGTTAAGCAGCTTTACATTATTTACATTTGTTGAATGGAAGAAGTTCAAGGTGTTGTCAGAGTTTCTAGCAAGGGGTCATGAACGATGATGAAAGTGCTTGATCTACCCTCTGGTAAACTAACATAACTATGGAAATCACCATTTTTCATGGGAAAATCCACTATAAATTGCCATTTTCAATAGCTATGTTAGTTTACCAGAGGGTATCCATAAGAATGGGCTAAAGGACCAAAAACTGAGAAAACCAGTGACTGCCCCCATGGATCCAAAACATCTTCCTCAGGACATATGTGGGGTATGTTTTGAGGGTACCTTATAAGGAAGTATCTGGAACCATACATATAATATTGGTATGACCATAGATCTCACTATTTCAAGATATATTTCAAGATATTTCGGGGGTGTCTTGTTCGATTCATGTGAATTACTGCATCACGTCTGTCTTGTTCGATTTATGTGAATTACTGCATCACGTCTTCTATGACAATCTTCAGCAGCATCCCAGCAACTCAAGCAACCGAGGCCTTTCGAACTGGTCGGGGACTCCAGCATGCCCGGTGGGTCACCCACATAATGGGGCTTTTATTCGGTTGGCAATCAATCCATCCATTTTGAGGGTCGCAGTTGGATTTCAACATGATGAGTTCCCCAAATCAATTGGTGTTTTCGCAAAGAAACAATGAACACAAATCTTGATATTTCATGTGCACAAGGCTTAATCAGGAACCACAGTTTCTCGGCACCAGTTCTTGCTGTCAGAATTTGTTATATGAATTTAAAACCATATTAGACTTTAGTATATTTTGTATAGTATTATGATAGTAAACTATAGGAAATCAAAGATCTCAAACCCTGAAATCATCCATTTTGCCAATCCATTCCGGACATCTTTCAAACCCATCCCCTGAGATTCCCAGCCGCATTGCGGATTCTGAGGCAAAGCGCTTGCCCAGCGGTTCGGCCGCCTACCCGGTACCTGAGGATGCCCCGGAAACGGTGGTGGTTCAATGGCTCAACCCTTGGGGATAAAATATACATCCCCAAGCATGGATGGGTAGTTTAAGCCTTCTTTTTTTTTTTGCTACGCATGGAAATGTTTTTTTGTGCAGGGTATCGAAGATTGGCAATGAAACCCCAAAATGGTAAATCCATCTATAAATTGGATGAATTAGGGGTACCCCTATTTTAGGAAACCACCATATGTAGATTTTGATCTGTGTTAGTTTGCCCTAGGGAAAGTAGCTTTGGCTCATGTAACTACAATAAATATGGCATACAATCGTTGATGGGGATATACAGTGATCATACATCAGTATATACTGACCTCAGTGTGACCTCACTGAAATCATTGTTAGTAAGGGGAATTATCCACATCGAGCCTCATTTCTTATTTCAGGTTAGTGAACGCGTAATTATCATAATTTGCCCTAGGTGGTGAACCTCCCAGTTACAATGTGGTTTATAAACTCATATACACCACATCAGTTATAGATACATCTTTCATGAACCCAGAAGTGATTGGAGTTATGTTCACCAACTTAGCTAACTATGGGGCACCACCTTCTAGCAATCCAAAGCAAGATGCGAAAACCCGGAAATGGGAATTATTCTTGGAAATATGAAGAACATATCATGGAATTACAAATTCTTTTTTGGGTTACTATAGTCAATACATGGGGATGACATTAATGAATTGAATTCTGGGGATATAGTTACTGGTCGGGGAGTTCAACTATTGATTGATATTGTTTTTCAACCACGGAAAGGGGATGTTTGGTTGAGATGACCAACATATTTGAGATGGGTTTAAACGGACCTGATTTGCGTATGTGGATATAGCCGCCAGATGTAGACATAATTAACAAATCACGCCTGGGAATATTAGCAGATGATGATTGGTTGATGATTAGTCCGGGTATTATACTATCCAATATATTGGCGATTATAAAGATAGTCACTATCCATGAACGGGGAATCCCGTGTTTACCCAACCAGCATACAGAAACGTTAGAAGCTTTTGGGCACTGCTCAAATGGGAAAGTCGTGGGTTATGAAGCCATGAATGCAGTATACCACTTGGCAATGAATCTTGGCAATGGATATACCTCCATTTTCACATCAACAGGACCTCCATTTTTTGACTTTGTGGATATACTCTCTCGTATTCTAGTAGAGCTATAGAAAATCAGCATTTTTAACAGGTAAATGATCAAACTACATGGGCCGTTTTGCAAGAGCTCTGTTGAATTCCCAGAAAATATCTACCATATCCATATATACAACTACAAATAGATAGATCCCATGTCATAAAAGGATATAAGGCGATGCCCCATTAGATAAATATGTCTATCTATCGACCGAACTATAGTTGTGATCAAACCCAGCAGTGTCGCTAGTTCTTCCAACCAACTTTGCTCACTAAATCCCGTGGGATCCCACTAAATCACCATTAAAGCAGCACGAAATCACTATCAACTCATTACAAATTCACTATATAAATCATCACTAAATCACCACATCATTCCCATTTCAACCGAACTGCCCAAGATTGGGGCAGTGGCAGCCTCGCAGGATGTTCTTCAGCGCATGATCGATGCCACAAATGATCTAAGTGCGCCCGAATGGGGCCCTGCCCAACTGTGGTGGATACCTCCGCTGCATCATATTGTATAATGAGAAAACATGAGAAAACTATAGAAACATATAGAAAAATGAGGTTTTGAATTTTGTACCAGGTCTGTGAAATTCCATTGGTATTGGTTTTGGTCTTCAAAAAAAAATGATTTTCCAGAAGGATGTTGTTTCATAGGGGGTGACCACCCATGTTGATGAATAGGCAGGGACCAAGCCAAAGTAGTATTGCCAGGTTTTTTTTTGGAATGTGGGTGTTGATTAATTTGGGCTGCTTCACTTCATATGAATTTAACATTACTGATGGTGATAATACCAACAATGATAGTGAACTTACCAAACCCTAAAGGAATCGAACATGGATAGCTGGGAATCCCCCTAAGGCATTTAGCTAATAACAAATCATGTGTGTATGGGGGATTGGTAACAATCCAGGCAGCCATGTTTGATGCTTGATTATCAGAGGGTAGTATGTTGGTTAAGTCAGTTTATAAACTTAACTATAGATATATATATATATATCTACATATATCTACCTTAAAACACTTAGTGACATAGAGGGTACTACGTTGATTGATATATTTAGATGAGGTCTCACTTCCTAACCATGGGGAGTAAAGCCGTCCCAGGCGGGTGTAGCGATGTAATTCACCTGAACTTTTCTTCTAAAATTTTGCACGGCTGTGAAATTCACCATGGGCACTGGGAGGTGCAGTTCCACTAGGAAGTGGCAGTGGTTCTTGCCTTATTGTTATATAACATGTTGTAACCATATTTAGAGGGTTATATCCCAACACTTATGTGGTTTATTACCTGTAAATAAAGTCATTCCCATTATTCTCACTCCAACTGCCCCCCTGCCAGTGCTGCCCGTGCTTTCCCGGCGCTCTTCCGAAGTAGCGCCATCTGTTGGAGGCCCAGAAGCTGAAGGCGTCATCTTGAGCTCTTTGGGTCCGCAGGCGGATGTCGGGAAGACCATCCCACTCTCAGTTGAACATCGCTGGGTCAACCTTGGTGAGATACTGTAGTAACTTTAGATAACTTCACTCTTTGGCTATCAATGGTAAATGTACTAACCAGCTAGAAATTGTTTTTTTGGGCAGGTATATAAGAACCATTCTAGCTATACTGGGTCATTTTGAGGTCCCATAGGATGGGATTTAGGTGATTTACCCATAGAAAGATGTTCTTTTGGGCCGACGGGAAACATGGGGTTTTAATGGGACTTGTAATATATGATAGCTTGCTAAAAGTTGACTTATTGCCAGGTTAACGTTTGGATTTATGGGGATATAACCATACTTGGTGGGGCTTATAAAACAACTTATATCTGTGGGCCTCCCAGATGTGACTCCGCTGTTGATTTTTTTTGGTGCTTGCATTTTAACATCTGAGACCAAAACATAGAGGGATATCATCAGTACAATGTGGAGCCCCCAAGATAGCTAAGTTGGTTTATAACTCCAATAACTATGGTATATTATGGTTTATTGTAGATATAACTATAGTATTCATGGGGTTTATAAACCAACTAACATCACTGGGGGGCCCCTGGGGGGCCCCACATTGTAGGGTTTCGCCATGAATCGCTTTGACCCTGAGTACCTGGTCAAGCATTGACTTGGGTCAGCTAAGATGTGGGAAAGGTGTGGACGGACAGTTCATTGGAAAGCCCGATGGGCTCCTGTACAGGAAATGCAGCACCGATGCTGTGATGGCCTTCAGTGAAGCAACCACGTGCCACCCTTCGAATCAACCTGCTGGATTCGAAAACAGGGCAGACAGTTCCCCGAGCTGTCTCCCCTACTCCTTATAGTGATGAACAAGTTGTGGGGCCTACATAAAGTGATCCGATGGGCAGAACAGAAGGTTGTTTCCAGAGGCATACCTTTAGAAAGGATACCTGACCGTAGACAAAGCCATCATTCCATGGCTGTGTTTTTTCACAGATATGGCCCATAATAGCAGTTAAAAGTCAGTAAGTCGCACCATGTTCGGAATGACAACGCCATAGAAATATATAAAGATTTATAACCAGTTACAAGTCAGTTATACCCGTTAAATCCCATTAATGGTGAATCATTAAATGCCATTATCTCATGACAACCCGATGTATACGCTCTGGTAAACTAACATAGCTATGGAAAATCACAATTTTAATGGGAAAATCAATTTTACATGGCCATTTTCAATAGCTATGTTAAATTACCAGAGGGTAGATCATCATTAATCCCTATGGATCACCATAAAGATCCCCTTAAAATCCCATTAAAATCCCATTAAATCACCATTTTCCTATGGTTTTCCTATGGTTTTCCTAGGGTTTCCAATTAGACCCTTCAAAATAACTGCTTTTCTAAGGTTTCCCCTGCAGGCGCCGGAGCCGAATCCACGAGTCTTCTCCTACGAGATGTGTTGCGCGGGCATGGCACGGTCACCGAACGGGAGGGACATGGATAGGGACGGTGAGATATGCAGTTAAGGCCCTAGAAACCACCCCATGTTTTATACCACCCATGGTGAAATTGAGGATGGTTTATTTGTTTTACCAACATTATAAAGGGTTTGAAATGGTTATAGATGGTTTTAAATAGGGTTATAAATGGTTTTACATAGGATATCATAGGATTATGATTCCATAGATGGAATTTTAAGTGATTTATCACTGGAAAAGGGGCATAACTGTGGGGGGTCAACGTCTACCCAGGATATGATTGGAAAAATATCACTCTCATGGTGATTGAATAGTGATTGAATGGGACTCAACCAGCAAGAATTTAATGATGATACCCAACCATAAACTTTAATCATTCACCAACCATCCCCCCCCAGAGAATTTCCCAATTTTCATGGCGATGAGGTGAGTTTTCGTTGGTTTTCACCGCCACAAGTTGGGATCTACTTTCCCTTTTTACTATGGTGAAGTATCTCCATTTTGTGAACCCTGGACCCGGCGCTCAAGGTGAGTGAATTGGCTCATCCGCATTTGGCAAATTTCATCCATCTTCAAAACGAAGGTGAATATTGGAGCCTCTCGGCGCGTTTTAGGGTAGCCTGGCCATCCACGAAGTTTGCGAAGTGAAGCCATTTTACCAGGAAGAATTGTGGATTTCATGGGAGCTGTTTCTTTCTAAATGCATTCGAGCAGCCACTTGATGGTGACATTTTGAGGATACAATGCGGATAGTTTGATGGAATATATTTTGCAAGGTCGTGCTCCTTGGCTAAGTTAGCTAACTTGCGTGAAATAAGTAGGTTAGGTGTTGGGTTTATGTTCTAACATAAACCCACAAACAGTAATTTTGGGAGTAAATATATGTATCCTTTGGCAATCAAACATGGCGAAGAAACATACTGTACCTTCTTTGTAGTTGCTTTTACCATCAAAACCTCTATTTATGTGGGATTTCCCAGCTTGCCATGTTTGATTACCGGAGGGTAAATGTTGGTAAACATTCCAGCATCATGGAGGCTCGATTGGTATGGCACTTCTGGCCAAACGCGGGCCGGAGTTCCAACGAAAGTGTGTGATTTTAAAGAGTTTACCCTCCGGATGTAGTACCTTCTGGTTATTTAACATAGTCATTGAAAATTGCTAATTTTGGAAGATTTCCCCATTAAAACCTTCATTTATAGGGGATTTTCCATGGCTATGTTCAGTAACCAGAGGGTATATCCTCCATTTAGTTTAAATGATTTGCTCGTAAACACCCATTATCAGAGGGACTTCAAATTGCCTTATGGTACGTTGATGGTTCGCTGTGGAAAATCACATGTTTGTTTGAAACGGTGAATCAAAGACTAGATGGGTCATCTATACCATAGCTATGTAACGAATGACCTGAGGGTATTCCACTTATCCATTATTAGTTCATCTATGTTTGTTGGTTATTTGTTCATTATCAACCATTCTCAGCCATCAATTATTGACCGACATTGACCGTAACCATTCAGTTCCCCACATGTTTCCCATATTTTCCTATATATATATATATAGGTAAATTATAACGACCTCACTGTGACCTCACTGGAATATATGGTTAGTATAGGCAATCATCCCCAAATGGCCTTTTCAAATTAGTGAATTATTATAATCTACCCAGATATATGTTCTATTACTTTCCACAGGTTTTCCCATGTTTTTCATCCATGACCCCAGCAGAACTTTCAAGGCCAAGATAAAGAGCTGCCGGTTTTCGCGCGTCCGGCGCAAGCAACGAGCAAGGCGAGTTGTTCATCGCCGGAAGGAGACTGGTGAGGTTGGTTGATTTTCTGGGATTGATTGCAATGTGGGCCCCCAGTCGATAGCTAAGGTTGGTGAAGATAACTCCAATTTCACTATGGTATTAATTATGGTTTATAGTAGATATAATGTGGGGTCCTCTAGTTATAAATTGGTTTATCAACCCCATTATATAACTATATATAGTTATATAATGGGGTTTATAAACCAATTTACAACTAGGGGGCCCCACATTGTAGGATTGGAATTTGATGGGATTTAATGGATTCAATGGGATTTCGTTAGCTAAGTGGACTTATAACTTGCTCAAGTGTTGGGGTTCTGGCGGAATCGCTAAGTGGGTGAACATAACTCCAAGTTCACTATGGTTTATGATAGTTTATAATAGTTATCACTATATATATATATATATATATCGTATTCATGGGGATTTACAAAAACCAACGAACTACATGACTGGGGGCCTCACCTTGTAGGAAATCCGACTGTCGTCAAGGGAGTGTGCAATGGACAAGCCTGGGGCAAATTGCCCATTTTACGGGATGGTCATCAATCCGATATGCATTCATAGGGGTGTCAATGTAATATAACAGTTGGGTAATACATTAAATCATTAATCAGTTGATCATGGTTAATACAACTATTATACATATATATATATATATATCTGGGTAAAACAATAATAAACCATCCCCCAAATCACCATAAATGGGTGGTATAAACCATTCCAAAATGGGTAGTTTATTATTGTTTTACCCACATTATATATATATTCCTTATCAATTATACAACTGCTTAATGATAAGGAATTCCAACTGATGGTAGGGAATTACGCAAACCAGATATGCCATGTGTTGACCATGGCACTATATGAATGGTCAAAACCAGATGGTGATACAATCCACACAGAAGCAACGATGGCTGTGGATAAACCGGTGGCTTTAAGGTCGATCTCTACAGTTCATTGGGTGGAATACACCAAGAATCATCCATTTTTTCGGCACCTTCCGATGGAATGTTTGGTTCATAGCCAGTCTTTGATGAATTCATCCAGTATAGTTTCAAATCCCACTGAATCGCCACTGAAACCATGATTAGCTCGCCATTTGCTGCTTAAATCCCAGAGAATCACCCTTCCCATGAAATCATCATGGTATCCCCAGCAAGTCCCATTGCGCCACACTTTCTCCCATCACAATTTTCCTTTATTTCAAGCATGTTAAATCCCATATAGAATCACATGGTTTTCTTGGTAAAAACCCCAAAAAATCACCTTTTTGGTTGCTCTAAATCCCATAGAATCACCTTTTTTTGGCGAAGTCCATCTCTACTGTGGGCGGCTTGGTCAAAAATCCCAGGCTGCAGTGTGCGCGACAATGGCGGGACTCTATGAGGCGGGTGCCTTGATCGTTATAGGAAACGGTGGTTCAATGGCCGCCTCGTCACAGCTAGATAAACATAATATGATAATATGATGATTCATTTGGTGACTCAAATCATAATCATTAGTCATAAAGCACCACTAAGAAAATGTCATAAGCACCACTAAATATAGTGGGGGGAATCATGATATAAGAGGTGCTCATAAATGATATCATTTAAAGGGAGTCAGATGGCCTTAAACAGCTACTATAATCATCATGCCCCTACTACAATATGTATATATAGTATATCATTATTATATGTGTCGGTGATTTAGAATAAATGCATTTGATATTGCCCATAAGATTCATGCATGGACCTGATCTGGATAACTAGTAGTGCCATCCCTCAAGCAAAGACCCCTTGACATGAGCACCGCAGAAATGGGGACTTTTTTTGAATCAGGTAGGCAGCAACAATGTGGGGCCCCCGGTCGATAGCTAAGTGGGTGAACATATCTCCAATTTCACTATGGTTTATGATGAACACAGAACACTAGTTAATGGGTTTTATAAACCAACATTCACATCACTGGGGAGCCCCACATTGTAGGTGTTTTGCATGATATTTTTGAGATTGGCCATGTTTCAGATTTGGATTAAAACCCCAACACATGGCATGAAGATCCAAGTGAAAATCAATATGAATGGTTTCGCAGAATGTTACAGTAAGTTGCAGTATTGGTCTGCAAAGGGTAAACGGATGTACCCTCTGGTAATCAAACGTGGCAAGCTGGGAAATCCCCTATACATGGAGGTTTCTTGCTGAGAAAATCATCAAACTATCTGGGTCAATAGTGGATTTTCCAGCATGCCATGTTTGATTACCGGAGGGTAAACGGAGTTACTTATAAATCTAATGTGGGTAAAACAATAATATATAATCCACCGATATTTTGATGGTTTATAGCACCAACTTCTGGTAAAATTGGGATGGTTTATATATTGATTTACCAACATTATAAATGGTTAGAAATGGTTTTAGATGGTTTATTTCTTATTTATATGCCAACATTATAGCATTTAATCTATAGCATATAATCTATAGCATTTTATAGCTGGTAAATCGTTGGCTGCTTTGCTGAGCGCCAAGCGAAAAAACTCCCTGGCTTCACGCCGTTGGGGTGATTGTTTCACCAGCAAGAATGGTCGGATTTCATCGGGAGACTACCAGGATTTAATGGGATTTAAGTTAGAGAAGTTTGTTTCCAACTAGTTGGACTGTTGATATATATATATATATGTGTATAATTATATATCTATAGTAAGTGGGGTGAAAAACACTAGTTATCATTGTCGATTATAATACTTACAAATCAACTTAGCTATCTCGGGAACCCTACATTGTATGATCTAATGATCTACACTCTTAAATACTACCAAGGATCTCCAGGACCAAAATCATCGATTTTAACGAGGATCTAGGAAGGGTGCTGGGGGTGTTACGTCAAGCTGCGTTGCACCGGCATGTCCGATGTGCCAAGGTTTGGCTCAAGTGCCAAGGGGTGAAGAGATGTCGCTTTCTGGTGGAATTGTCCATGGGCCATCTCCAAAGGTTTAATTTCTTGTCTCATTGTCCCAACTAAGATTGGCAAAATCCCACATGGTTCTGATGTTTGGCTTATAGCGTCCCAAAAAGGTCATGTTCCAAAGGGAACCAGAAAAAAAACACCTTCTGTGCATGGTACATGTACTCGGTGGATGTTCGATAGACGAATGCCACGCGGTGCCATTTTGGGTCAAGCCCTGGCACCACCTGACTTTCTTCNCTTCTGTGCATGGTACATGTACTCGGTGGATGTTCGATAGACGAATGCCACGCGGTGCCATTTTGGGTCAAGCCCTGGCACCACCTGACTTTCTTCTCCAACCACTCCAATGGACAGTGAGGGAGAGGAGAGATCAAGGGGGAGCCGGGGTAGAAACAGGAGCCGAGGAAGGAGGCGACGACGACATGAGGGATCTTTTTCAGGGACGAGGACCCCTTCGAGACATCGCCGAAGGAGAAGACGACGAGGCTCAGAAGCCCACCCCGTGGAAGTGAGGCTTGGCCGTACCACGGGAGTGACAGCTGCCGGAGCCTGGGCTGCACGCCTGGAGCTGGCTGACCTCTTGGAGTCAGGGGCGGACCCAAGAGAGATCATTAGAGCCATCAGGGCCGGAGAGGAAGAAGGCGTCAGCCTGGGAATCTTTAGTGAGCACGCCGCACCAGCAGACCGAGACCCAGGTGAGACAGAGACGCCGCCTCCGAGGAACAGGGAGATGGATCCGCCCTCGGTTCCGCCGGGAGACTTTGAGTCACCGGAAGAGAGCGACTGGGAACTCGTCACCGCCAGGCAGCGCTCGATTTTTGACACTTTGGAGAGTGAAAGAGACCGCATGCCACCGTGGGCAAGGCCCGCTCATCCAGAAGGACCTCCCCCAGGACCCCCTTCTGTGGGGAGCTCAAGTGCAGCTCCTGCCGCAAGCAGGGAGACTAAACGGACGGAAGGCGCCCGCACGCCACCTGGAAACCTTTTCGGTACAGGTGAGTCCAGGGTTGATTTTCCGAAGCCGGCCAAGCCCCCTCCTAAGTCAGCTCATGTCAGCTTTGTGGAGATGAGGAGCCAGGCGCCGGTAGAGAAGGAAAGTGTGGAGCCGGAGAGGGTGCAGTTCCCTAAGCCGGCAAAGCCACCAATGGAGAGTCCGAGTGAACCTCCGCCTAGAGAGAAAGAATCCTCTAGGATCAGGGGCTCACGTCTTGACGCCTCGATGGCCGACAGAGAAGCAAAGGATATGAACAGGTACCAAGACGACACGATGGTCATATATGACTTCTTCAAGAAGGCCGGTGTTGAGATGGACCTGACGGAGATCGTTGAGCCAAAGGGTGTCATTGACCAGACGCGCTTTGACCTGTTGACACGACCGAATCGTGCATCGACCGGTCTGGGGTACTCGAGAATGATGAAACGTTTCATCAAGTGGAGAGGAGCCCGAGAAGACCTGGGAGAAAGGAAAGGCGGGCCGGATGCCCGTATGGGAATACTGGACTTCATCGAGTACTTGGCCCAGAAGGGAGTCGGCTACATGACCCCAAAGACGTTTTTGTACGCTTGGGAGTACTACTCGAAGGCCTTCGGCTTTGTTCCTCAAGGTGGACACTGGGGAAGGGCGAAGAGGCTGTCAGCACAGTATGCGCAGGCCGCTGGAGCTCATCCCCAGCGAGCACCTGGTTTCATGAAGGCCACGCTGATGGCTTTGGAAGCCATAACCTTGGATAAGAGGTTGAAGACGCCGCAACGAGTAGCTGCAGGGAAACTACGTTTGTGCGTCCAGGCGTCCATCCGTTACAACGACCTTCTCAACACTCCTTTGGGATGCTGCGAATGGGTCTGTCGCCCAGGCCAGCCTGGAGTCATCGGACTAAGAGCACGATCCAAGAGGGGAAAGACGGGACCCCGTTTGTGGGTCGCGTCGTTGAGAGGGGTGACCCCAGAAGGCGACGGGTGGCTGGAGGAGCTCATGACCCTCCTGCTAGAAGCCCATGGACCGCGCTGGGAGGATCACGACCATACCGGGAAGCTTCCAGCACCGGATGATGTCCACTTCACCTCATCCCCCAGCAGGCTGGAGGTGGATGTTGGTCTGGTGAAGGAGGCTCTTGGCAACTACAAGGAAGAGGGCCACGCCACCGGCCTCAGCCCGTTAGGACTGGGAGCCCTGCGCTGGCACGGGGCGAAGGCCACTATGGCGGCGCTCATGCAGCACCTTCACCTCCCGGCTAGGGTGGTGAGATTCCAAGGGAGCTGGCACAGCAAGGAAGACAATATGGCCGACCTCTATGTTCGGGAGAGTCAAGTCATCATCCTTGAGGGCCAGGAAAAATGCCTCTCCTATCTCCGGAAAGGAGGTGATCTGCAGACCCTCATAGGCTCTCCCCTGGGAGACACCCCCGTGCCCCAGGAGGACAAGGATCGGGACGGATGCTTCGTAGCAGAAGCCATGGCGGAGAGCGGCCCCCGTGCTGTCGAGGCCTCCACGATGATTCCAGCCTTCTTGGACGAGGTCTTCAACGAGAGGTGCTCGATTGATCAGAAGAAGATGGACTGGGAGCAAAAGTGGGTGCCAGACAAGGCAAAGCTGGAAGCCATGCTGGTCGAAGAGGAACCGGAAACACCGGGCCCATCAGACCTTGACGATGCGCCCATGGTTGTGGCGAAGGGCTCGGATGAAGTGGCCATCCAAGATGCCTTGGACGCGGCTGACTTCGAAGGGATGGTGGAAGGCCTGGTGCAAGCCAAAGCGGCCACTGGCGCCGCCAAGTTGCATCTGCCGAAGATGCTCCCGGATGACCCAAAGCTTCCGGTCGAGCCCGGGCCTCGCTGTGGCATCAGAGGCTCCTTCGACTACATCCTTGCTGAGGAGGCCATAGACAACGAGAGCTCCCTCTGCCTAAGATGCTGGCCGACCCCGAAGGGTACTGAGAGAGGGAGCCTGTGTAGTGGAGTTTGTGGCCATATGGCCCTCAGCATAGGACGGCACCCAGTAGTCACCCTGAGATGCTCCAGGAGTCTGGGGAGCCAACCGCATGAGGACCACAAGTGTCTTCATCACGCGGACGCCTGAACGGAGGCAGAGGATTTTAACTGAGCGAGAGCGGCTGCAAAACCGAGCAGCCTGAGCAGATTCCTCCTCCACTGGTCGGGGTTCAAAAAGAATAAAAAGAGGCTGAAGCCCACTGGTAGAACCCTAGCTAGTGCCCCTTTGCGCCAGGGGAGTAGTGGAGAGCCCGAAGCCACCTATTGGCCCTGGAGGACACCTGGGAGCTGGACCGGTTAGGGGTGAGACAGGGGGTCGAGGGTCCGGACCGTTGTCAGTAGGACAGCATGGTGGTGACTGCAACGCATGACCGCAGTCACTCTGGTCCAAGACCCTTAGAAGAGGGAGTACGCCATGGCCGTCTCTCAGTCGAGAAACGAGGTGGCTTTCACTAAGTCGGCGGCCCAATTTGGTGTCGCTGAGAGTGATTATCTGATTCTGGAGTCCATGAAGATCTCGTCTTACGAAGGGTTCGCTCTTCGTGTCCCTTCAAAAGAGGACCTAGAAGACTTCATGAGAACTTCGATCGTCCCCTCCGCGGCATACAAGGGGGGAGACAACAGACTCCAAGTTTTTGCCAGGGTACCTGCGATCCATTGGCAAGATTTTCGGATCTCAGAGGACGCAGCGGCCCTGAGGAAACTGTGGCTAGTAGGCAAGGAGATCTGCAAAGCCGAGCTGGAGCGCCTGGCGCACGGCGACGAGTCCAACAAGGGCAAGGTCAACATCCAGGCGCACCTTACGATGGAAGACCAGGCAGTTCAGAGAGGTATGCCCGCCCCAGGCTCTGACGTAGAGAGACCGAGCCTGTTCGCCCTGAACAAGGTGGCCAAGGCCATGACGGGGCCCTCGGCATCCTATGAACATCAGCCCTGGGAGATCTACATCAACCTGGACGAGGAGTCGGTCCTTGGAAGAGCAGGCAAATTGCCAAAAACCAACAAGGAGCTGGTGATGACGGCGGACAAAAGGCTGTCTTTGAAAGAAGGAGAGGAACAGGACATTTGTCTATGAGGAACTACTTGGAGATCAGGGCCCGTGCCTTCGAGATGTTGGACATCGCCCCCTACCAGGTCTACAAGCGACTCAATGAGAAGTACATCTCAAAAGCTGTGGGCCGTGTCCCAAAGGGCATGAGGGCGCCAACAATTGAGGAGATCCGGCGCTTTGACCGCACGAAGAGCTTCTGCGCTGGCTGAGCAGGAATGTGGGCACCCTGGGGTCGGGTGTCGCCTACCACCTGGACAACGAGCACGTGACGATCTGGAGACTACTGGACCCGGTCATCGAGTCTCTCCCAGATCAGGGAGTTGAAGCCGAAGCCAGCCAAGCATGAAGAGCAGCCCAAAGAGAGCCGGCCTGGGTATCCTGCGAACCCTTATGATGCTGACGGCAATCCGAGAGTCACATGCCTCGTGTGTCGGAAAAAGCATCTGCCTCTGTGTCCCATGCCTGAGGGCTACCGGCAGGCAAAGAGGACCAGACAGAAGGCCAGGAAGCGGGAGCTCAAGACCACAGCCGCAAAGATTGCGGCAGCCCCTAAAAAATAGGGAGTCGGCCGTTTGTTGGAGACTACGAGCGCCCAGCAAAAAAGGCCGCAGAGTGAGCTCGTTGCACGAAATTCAAAGGGATCCAGAGGACCCAAACCACCTCTTAAAAATCCGAAGCGATTGAGACCTTCTAAGAAGACCCATAACCCTCTTAAGGAGCCTTGGGATCTACTTAGAGGAAAATGCGTTTTTAAACATAACAGGGAACTTAGGAGAGACCTCGACGATGCCTCCCTTTCCCATTGGGCCCCCAATTGTGCTACCTTCTCCAGGGCTAGAGAGATACCAATAAAGGGAGTGAAGTCTGCTCCCCGTCCCATAAGGAATGAAATCCACCCAAGGGGAATCCCCGAGGAGTTGGAAAGAATGAGTAAGAAAGCTAGGACCCGTTTGGACCTAGACACAGAGATGGCCGAGATGTCAGCCCTTGAATGTGCCAAGGCTCATGAGGAAGGCAAGGTATTCACGCTTGAACACCCTGGCAGGAGCATCGCCTTGGAGTTGCCCAGCTGGAAGGCGCTGCGGGAGACACCGGGGGTTAGGGAGATAAACTACCACACGTGCATGTTTGAAGGGAGCCGCAGAAAGAAGTTCCAGGTTCTCATAACCAATGGAGAAGAGTTTGAAAATATGGGGAGACTTTGCACCGGTTCCTTGACGTGTTGCAGAACTGGGGAGAGACACCTGAAATGGCGCCCCTCAGTGGCAAACGGAAAGGTAGTGCAATTTACGACCGGGGACGAGAGGGAGTACCCAAAGGGTTTTTGTGCTGAGTATGCAGCCAGCGCAAAACCACTCTTAGTCAACGGAGGGTCATTCGTAGAGATTTTTTCGGGCCCCAACGCCCCACTAAGCACTGCTGGGAGACATGTTGGGAGTCCCAGTTCCTGGCCAGAAGAAAGAGACCAGGAGCGGGATCAAGAACGAACTTCAAACCCTGGAACAGCTTCTGAGCCCAAAAGATGTGAGAGTAGAAACATTATCCATTCGCACCCCACGAGAGACTCAGTCTAGTGCCGTGGAGAGTGATGCCAATCGTCTTCGTGGTGTGGAGTCCGGAAGGCAGCCGGGTTATGGGAAGAGAACTCAACTCATTCCAGACGGACTCAATGACCCGAGACTGCATCTGGACGCAGCTCTCAAGCTGAAGCATCCTTTTGAGTCACTGACTTCGTTAAAGCCGGACCATCAGAACGCCCTTGACAGAGCTAAATGCATCGACGAGGAGTGTAATAGGTCCAGGCTGAAAACTCTTTATTTGTGGAGAGAATGGGCCAAGTCCAAAAGCGTTCTGTCGTTGCAGGCTGATCACGAGGCCTCTGCCAGTGAGACAGCAAAGCGACTCGGCAGGAAGCCTAGGACAGCTCTCATGGAGCTGATCCAGCGGATTTACCGCATCGAGGACCGAGCCGTCCCCACACTTTGCCTCACCGGTATGCCAATCATCGGAGAGGCGCTTCGATCGCCCTTCTTTTCGGAATGGAAAGTTCCAGCCGCCATGACCGTGGCTGAGTTTCTCCAGACCGCAAAAAAGAGGAGAGCGGGTACGATGGAGCGTGTCGCGTACATGGCAAAGCTTGGAGGCAGTGACCTCAGCAAAGCCATATATGCGAAAACGCAGAAGGAGGTCGCCGCGGGGACCATGAGTGGTCCTTGGACAACCGAGGCCATGGAGCTGAAACATGGCCGTTTCTTCAACGTCATTCCAAGTTTCGGCTTGGAACAGGGCACAAAAGAGGACGGCGCTAAAAAGTACCGTCGCATCGACGACCACAGCGCTGGCATGACAAACGCAGCGGCCACGCGCACCCAACGCATCGACATGGCGATGGCGGACTATGTGGTTGTCATGCTGAAAGCCCTCTTCGAGCGTTTCCAATCACCAGTCCATCTGAGCACGGAGGATATGCAAGGAGCTTACCGCCAGGTGCCCTTGCCAGACAGCCAGGTGAGTATCAGCATCACGTGCGTACACAATTGGGACGCACAACGACCAGAACTCTACGAGATCTACGGTCAGCCCTTCGGGGCCGGCCACTCGGTCCCGAACTTTTACAGGGTAGCCGAGTGGCTGAGCCGGGCGTTGATCCGAGGATATAACCTTTTGGTGGATCACTTCTTCGACGACTTCTTCGTCATTGAACGACAGTCCTGCAGCACTGTTGCCGCCTTCTGCCTCAAGGAGTCCTTCGATCTTCTAGGTTTCAGCCTCGACCCTGAGAAGTCTCAGCCACCGTCAGATGTGGCCCACATCTTGGGAGTCGTCTTCAATTGTCGTGCTCTCATGGAAGAGAAAAAGCTTCTCGTGGAGTCGAAGCCTACGAGAAAGCAAAACTTCTCGCTCTTAGTGAACAAGATCCTCCAAGACGACTTCCTTCCTCCTAGCCTGGCTGCCAGCGTGGTTGGCAAGTTTGGCTTCCTTTGCACGACTCTCTTTGGGAAAGTCGGTCGATGTTGCTCAGGCCCCCTTCGGCAGCGACAGTATGCCCAAACCAACCAGACCTCGCTTGACCCCACGCTCAGGAGCTGCCTCAAATTGATGCTCAAGATCCTGGAGTTGAGTCCCCCTCGTACTGTAACCTTCGATCGGTCCTCACCCCCGACCATCCTCTACACTGACGCCTCTGATGTCCCAGAACGATCCGATCGATTCGTGGTGTGCGGAGTTCTTATCCTGCCAAGTCCACGTTTCCGTATCCTCTACTTCTCCTGGATTGTCCCACCAGCCCTTGTCGACCGCTGGCTGCCAAAGCAGACCTATATGGGCCAACTAGAACTCCTCGCATGCCCCGTCGCTTTGAGCACCTGGTCCAAGGAGCTTACCAACACACGCCTCTTGCACTTCATCGACAATGACTCTGCTGCTGCTACCCTTGTGAAGGGATATTCACAAAAACGCGACTCCGTCGAGATCATCGACGAGTATTGGCAGCTAGCCGCCCGCCACTGCATCGATCCCTACATAGATCGTGTAGAGTCCAAATCGAATGTGTCAGATGGCCCCAGCAGACTAGATTTTGATAGTCTCCAGCCGCTTGGCGCTTTTTGTACAAAGCCCGTTACTGATTTTCTTTTTCATTAGATGGGACCGGCCACACCGTTCTGTGGTCTCGCAGTCACCCACAACCCAACGAAGGGAAGAGAGAGAGACAGCTAGGACCTTGGGACCTTCCTCCTCTCACCCACGTTGGAGACAGTTGGAGTGAGTGGCCTCTCAGATCCGACTACGTCTCCGTCCGCTCAGGGGATGAGTGTCGAGCTGAGAAGGCTNGGCCTCTCAGATCCGACTACGTCTCCGTCCGCTCAGGGGATGAGTGTCGAGCTGAGAAGGCTGCAAGGGGGTAACTGTGTCCCATCGAAGAAGAAAAAAAGGTGTGCAGCCGCAGCGGCTTTTTTCCCTTGGAGCGTGCAAGTCAAGAATATCCACCTTCTGTGCATGGTACATGTACTCGGTGGATGTTCGATAGACGAATGCCACGCGGTGCCATTTTGGGTCAAGCCCTGGCACCACCTGACTTTCTTCNCTTCTGTGCATGGTACATGTACTCGGTGGATGTTCGATAGACGAATGCCACGCGGTGCCATTTTGGGTCAAGCCCTGGCACCACCTGACTTTCTTCTCCCACCCTCCCAACCCAATGTGACCGAGAGTGCCCCTCCTCTCACCCACGTTGGAGACAGTTGGAGTGAGTGGCCTCTCAGATCCGACTACGTCTCCGTCCGCTCAGGGGATGAGTGTCGAGCTGAGAAGGCTGCAAGGGGGTAACTGTGTCCCATCGAAGAAGAAAAAAGGTGTGCAGCCGCAGCGGCTTTTTTCCCTTGGAGCGTGCAAGTCAAGAATATCCAATTGTATTCATCTGTCAGTTACACAGACTCCTATCGGTTGCAGCCCTTCGCCCAGTTGCCCAGGTGCCGTGTGCCGCAGGGTTCTCGCTTACCCGGACTGCTGCATGTCGCCCACAATGACTCATGCGGCCAACATATTGAAGGCCCAGATCATGCAGCCTTTCCAGGAGGGGAAGGGCCAAGGACAGGTTGACTGGATAACTCGCAGATGCGAGATGTTTTAATGTCACACCCACTAGCTTGATGGCCGGAAAGGTGACCAGCTTTGACGGATGAGTCCATTGGGTTTTTGTTTTGGTTTCGGATGATAATGTGGTGCAGAATCTTTTTGGATTAAAAAAAAGCGCTGCAAATCTATTAAATCACTTGCAAAGTACTCTTCTATCTTGCTTGGGGGTTGCTACACTTGGGGTTGCAACGGTTGCAGTTGAGGTCACAAATTGGTAAGTACCATATTATACCCATTTATACCCAAGTTATATATCTGGAATATTTCCAGTTCAATATGTATATAGAGTTATATATACATATAGAGCTTACAAACCACCTAAACGTACGCGGTCTCTTTTGTGTAGCACCAGATGCTGTTTGAGGATTTGATGACGGACTGCATGGAGGCGGGAAGAAACCATGGGATTTCATGGGGATATATATTACGTTGGCATTAGAGTTTAGAATGGCATCTATAGAAGCCGCAAGATGATAGTTGGGTTGGTCCAAGAATGGGTATGCCCGCATTCTTTATGTTGGAAAATGATGGTGTGTTTTTTCCACGGAATTTTTGGCCCTTTTCCTCCTGGATTCCGAAGCAGGAGGGATGATGATCCTCCTCAGACATGGCTTGCCGGAAAATCCCTCATTCAGTTCCATGACTACAAGCCTCCATCTAGTGGATTTTCCCGTTTGATGTCTGACACTAAAGGGTATTGGTTGGCGGACAAAAAAACAAACAACAAAAAGGAACCACTATAGGAAATGCATACGTACCCCCTGTTCCACTGGTGATTTACTGTATTTGGATTCATGCTATCCAACCAGGATTTTTCTTGGTCATTCAAACATGGGTTGTGGACTAGCCATGGGTCAGCTGAATTTCTGGGCTCCTCGCGGCAGGAAATGTCGAGAATGCGGGAGAAGCACGGCAAGGTGCTGGCAGAGCATAAGGAGGCCATGGTGATCTTGTGCCTTTGGCGGTAGTGGGGAGCTGGGTAATGTTCGACCTTGGAACGACCTCACCATAGATGGTACATATGATTTTCGAGGAGTCATCCCAAAAATGACATTAATATACATTAATGATATATCAGTTACAATCCACTCATATCCCCATATTGTGATGGTTACACCTCTATTAGATGATTTACTATTCTGTTGATTCTTGTCTTTTCCTCTCCTCAGATTTGGGAATCACTACGCTTTGCCGGCTTTGCCCTGATATAATACGACCTCCCAAATCATGGAAAGGATATTCTTCAAGAGAAATGTTGATGCGACTCATGCCAACAACGGAGCTTATCCAAGACAGGCAACACAGCAACACATTTTTTTGGGGAGGGGGAGGCCTGCAACCCCAATTCAAGTCGGCTCGCGCTTTATCAATTGTTGGGATGCACTGCTGCCCTTTGGTATTTGGTGTTGGCTGGGAGGACATTTTGTGAATCAAGACTTGAATCAAAACTCTGCATAGCCAAGAGCTGGCATTTTGATGGGGTCAAAGATACAATCGTGTCTGGTTTGCCAAAGCCTTCTGTACTTATCATGGGAGTCCAAGGCCTCCTGGCCCATAAAATTCGCTGAGCCATATTATGGGCTGAAGAACATGTCGTGCCTTGTTTTGGAGTCTTGTACCTAAGGTTAGGCACAGCCACGAGCTATAGACCATTCACTTTAAAAGCCTCATTCCTGCAGTTTGTCGTCATTTTCCTCAATCAAAGATTACAACTGGACATAAGTATCGGCGTTATACAGCGTTTCGGCATAATGGCGTATTGGTGCAAAGACACTCATGTACCTGAAAAGCAAAACACGCTGGCAATTCCAAATTATGGAGATTACTCAATTACTATCAGCTGCCTGACCCCCCCCCGATGCTGAACAAGAAAGTGTGTTTTTTGGCCCAGAAAACGTGTTTTCTTTAAATTGATCTTAAATACGTTAAAATCAATGATGGCTTCCAACCAAAAGTCTTGTGAGCCTGTTTGCTAATAAGGCCTTCATAAGAAAATTTGGTTTCAAGACGTTTTGAGGTACCTGATATCATGTATACAGTATACGTACATATCTTGATTCATGATACATGTTCATATAAGATGAGATGCCAACATTTAGTTTGTTGTAGTGGGATATACACACCTTTATATATATATATTATATGACTTATATATGATTATATATACATATATACATCTATGTAAGGGAATATCCCCGTAAAATACTGTAGTTTTGCATTTATGATTATATATATATATATACTTCAGGAGGAACAAAGTTTATGCTTCTTGAAAACTTTACAAAAAAATCCATATCGGTCAACCGCGGATCACATTTTTATGTCCATTTTGTGTGGCAGGTGTGGGACGGTCAATTATCACCCTCTTTCAAATCAAAAAGACTTTAAAGCTTTTGGAGGGTGGAAATGAGACCGGGGTACGACAAAGCTCCATGCTAGGATGTGCAGAAGAAGAAACCAAACATGTTCACTGTCGAAAGCTCAGCAAGCGCAACTCTTGTCCCACCAGTGTATATACAATAATATGTGGATATGAAGGGAAATTATACATATGTATAGACATATGCATATGTGACTGAGCCCATATCGAAGCCGATCGAGGTCAAACATGAGGGTTTTGGTCGCTCCATACCTGTTTTCATGGTAGCGGAGCTGGCCGCACAACAGCACCGTCGCACCGGACTTGGCATGCGTCGAGCAGAAGCAGCTGGGTCAATTTCAACAGACAGATTCTCGCCCAGGAGGGCAACCGGACTTGGTGGATTGGGGACAGTGGTACAATTTGCAATCTACAGTTTAGCAGTTGTGGGTGCAGCGTTTGTTCCATTTTTCTGGTCAGCAGACATGTCGGCAGATGGGGCAGCTCAACAACCAGGTGTGCCACCGCCAGGAGTCAATGAGTTTCAACAGATGATGGCGATGTTACAGCAAGTAGCGCAGGCACAGCAACAACAGCAAACTCATCTGGAGACATTGCAACATGCGATTGGGACGACTGCTCAAGGTGTTGGCTTGACACAGCAGGTTACAGAAGGTGTTGTGACTGAAGTTGTGCAACAGGTTCAAGCATCGATGCAGCAGAGACAGCAAGAGACCCAAGATCAGTTGCAACAAGTGATGAGTGCGGTTCAGGGCTTGAATCAACGGATTGATCAGGTGCAGTTGCAGTCTGCGGCTTCAATGCCGGTGGCTGGAACTGTTCCTGCATCAGCCCATGTTCCTCAGCAGATGCCCTTGCCCGGAAGTCCATCCAGTCCAGTTCCACCTCAAGGAAGTCCGACCCATGGTCAACCAGCTTTCTTTGCCAATCATCCAGGCATGGGTCAACTCCCCGGTGTTGGGGGAGCAGGCATCAATGTCAACCCAGCAATTGCGTATGCGTTACAGCAAGGAGGAGTTGATAGCAAAGTTTTGGCCAAACCAACAGTTTATGATCCGGTGAAGCATGCGGGTTATGCTGCATTCAATGATTGGGCAGATCACATCATCACATGTTTGGATGCGCAGATTCCAGGCACATGGGAGATTCTGGAGTATATCAAAGACAATCAACCATCAACAATGATGTCTCTCGACGATTTGAATCTGCATTTTCCAAACATTGACAGAGCGACTCTAGAGTACTCCAATTCCAATCTGTATGCGGTCCTCATCACCTACACGCTCAATGAAGCGAGGAACATTGTCAGACAGGCAAGGAGGCCAAATGGGTATGAGGCTTGGAAGATGCTTCACAAGAGATTCAACCCAGTCACCATTGGGAGACAGCGTGCGGGTTTGACCAGCATAGCCAATCCTACCTCAAATGTTCCTCTTGCTCAACTTTCTGGAGAGATCATTGCGTGGGAAGCCAAGATCACAGAGTTCGAGTCGAGGCCTGGTGCAGAAAAGATCAGCGAGTCGATTCGTATGGCTGCTATGGTTTCGATGTGCCCCACCAAACTCAAAGATCACCTGCAATTGAATGCTCAGAGGTTCAAGAGTTATTTGGAGTTGCGGGAAGAAATTTTCATGTATCTGGACAACACGCAGTCAGTGTCATCAACAGCGATGGATGTTGGGTCATTGCAGAAGGGGTCTGGATGTTACGTTTGTGGTGGGCCGCATTTAGCCAGAGATTGCCCAAAGAAGTCCCAGAAAGGAGGAGCAGGTTTTGGTAAGGGTGGCAAAGACAAGGGCAAAGGTAAGTCCTTCAGCAAAGACAAAGGAAAGGGCAAGAAGGGCGCAGGAGCCGGTGTTGGCAAAAATGGTGCAAAAGGTAAGGGCAAGTCGGTTTGTAGCAATTGCGGCAAGACTGGCCATTCAAGGGATCAGTGTTGGCATCTTCAACAGGCCAAACCACTGAACTCCATAGATCCTAGATTGTCTCAGTTGCAGTCAGAGTATGCGAAGAGGGCAGTTGAGGAGTTTCAGAGGATGAATGGGCCTTCAGACAATTCAGGTAGGAGTGCAATCCCTTCAGGTTCGGTCAGTGGACCATCAACCGTGTCCAGTTCCTTGCCGCTCAGTTCAGCTTCTCAGGTGCAAGTTGGAGGAGTCAGTGCAGTGAAGATCAAACCTTTAGGTGCCTTGTCCTTAGGATCCAGCAAGAAGAGACAGAAACATGAGGAGACCAGTGGAGAGAGAAGTGCAGTGAAGCAGGAGACGCAGAGGTTGCAGCGATTTTTGAACATGGACACATTCTGCGTGAGGTCCAATTTGGATAGCGGTGCGGCAATTTCAGTAGCACCGCCAGATGCTTTTCCAGGTTATCCGGTTTTGCCATCCTCAGAAGGTTCGACGTTGAGTTTGATTGCAGCGAATGGTGAGGAGGTTCAGCATTTTGGTGAGGTTCATCCAGTTGTGATTTCAGATGAGGGTCACTTGAGGACGATGAGGTTTCAGGTGGCAGCAGTCAACAAAGTCCTCACTAGCGCTGCTCAAGTTGCGAACTATGGCTATCGTGTGGTGATGGATGGAAAAGATGCAGAGTCTTATATAGAGGACAAAGAACTAGGAGACAAGTTCAAACTGCATCAAGAGGATGGAATTTATGTTCACTATCTCCATGTGGTCCCCTACGTTGCGAGTGAGGATTTTCCAGGGCAGCCGTCGGGGAGTGCCTCGACAAATTCCCCTCAGGTGTAAGGCCCAGATGGCCTCAAGACGGAGTCCAGATGAGACATCCGTTGGTTTTGCATGCATTGGAGGATGAAGTTCCGGCAGAAGCGTTGCAAGAGCTACCTCCACAATTAGATGAGGATGCATTGAGTGATCGGAGTGACCTCCACAATGCAGGAGGTGCCACTTTGGTTCGAAGCGCAGATCAAGAGACAGACTATGAGCCGAGTGTTCTCGGAGAAGCGCCAGGTGAGGTTGAGATAGAGGATCCCTATCAAGAAGCAGGAGAAGAGAGCTCTAAGAAGATTGCCATTAGAGTTCCAAGGGTGCCGACAGAAGAGGAGAGAAGAGAGCATGAGATTAGCCACATCCCTTACAGATCTTGGTGTGGTGATTGCGTGCGAGGAAAAGGTTTGAGTTCAGCCCACAAGCAGCATGCGAGGGATGATGAGGATAGAGGCCAGAGGAGGCCGTTGGTCGCCATAGACTACTTCTATCTTGGACGGGATGAGGAGCGAAGTCTTCCCATTTTGGCCATGGTGGAGGAACAGACTGGGCGGACCTATGCAATTTGCATGCCAGAGAAGGGGATAGGTCATCAGTACAATGTTGCTGCAGCAGCCAAAATGTTGAAGGTGTCCGGGTGTTTGAATGCCATTTTGAAGAGTGACACCGAGAGGCCGTTAGTTGCTTTACGTTCCAAGCTGCAGGAGATCTATCCGAATTTAGGTACTGAGGATGCCACAAAAGGCGAGTCTCAGAGCAATGGTTTGGTTGAAAGCTATGTGGGCAAAATTCAAGCGCAGTGCAGGACGATGAGAAGCGCTCTTGATCGTCATTATCCTGGCATTGGGCCCAGGCATCCAGTGCTCCCTTGGATGATAGACTATGCGGCGGCCTTGATGAGCCGTTTCAACAGAGGAGTTGATGGGCAAACGCCCTATGAGAGGTCTACAGGTAAACTATGGCGAGTGAAGCTCCCAGAGTTTGGAGAGACAGTTTGGTTTCAGCCTTTGAAGGGTGAGAGAGCCCCAGGGAAGATGGAGCCAAAGTTTGAGGAGGGCATTTTCTTAGGGTTGCAAGAAGGTTCAGCCATGAAATGGATTGGAACACCGAGTGGCGTCTACAGATGTTGGACGATCAAATGCAAAGCTGGCGCAGAAAGATGGGACCAGCCGTTGATGCAAATGATGGTTGGTTTGCCGTGGAAGTTGCGGCCTAAAGAGGAAGACCTTGAGCGAGAGGTGAGAGTGCCTCTAGGAGTTGAGATGGACATGCCACCTCCGGTTTTGGAGGATGAGCAAAAAGGGTCTGCGGAGGAGCCAAAGAGGAAAAGGTATCAGCCCAAGGGGGATCTACATCAGGAGGAATGTAGAATTAGAAGAGTATGGTTTTACCCCTGGATGCGATGGTTGTGAGGCGGCGCGGCATGGTTTGTCGCATCGGCATCACTCAATGGCGTGCAAAGATCGAATTCGACAAGAGATGATGAAGACTGAGGCAGGCAAAAAGAAAGTCGAAGCCATGGAACGGAGAGCTGGGGAGTTCATCGTGAAGTACAAAGAACAAGAAGATGCAGCAAAGCAGCAGAAGAGGAGTTCAGGTGAGATTGAGGAGTCCCCAAAGGCAAAGCAGAGTAGAGTGGAGGAGGTTCCAGAACTTGAGGATATTTTGCCAGCCATTCAGGAGGGCAATGTCTTGTCTCCGCCGGGGGAACTCGTCATAGCCCCGTCCGGCGATGGGAAGCTGCCTTCACCAGACCCTTTGCCGGCTGAGGAGTTTGCTGGTCGGGGGGATGGTGGTGGATCTGCTGTGCCCATGGAGACAGAAGGACACCAAGGAGGAGGAAAGTCGTCAATGGAGCTTGGGTCTTTAGATGCTCTGCGGCATGTTGGGGATGCGAAGTTTCAAGATTGTGTTGCAGAGGCCGCAATGGTGGAAACAATGGATCTATTGCAGGATGAGGTTGTTTGTTCTCAGAGGTTGAAGTTGCAGTTGGGCCACATTGGTGCTTATGAGGCTTATGGCATTGATCCCTCAAAGAAAAAGCCTACGGTAGTTGAGATTTTCTCGCCGCCAAGGTTGACGGCTTATGGGTCCAAGAAAGGGCTCATTGGGGGAATTGCATTAGACCTCACAACAGTTGATGAAGATGGTGTGGCTTGGGATTTCACAAAGGCAGAGCGGAGATCGAAAGCCTTGCAGTTGATTGATGATTTACAACCGGAACTTGTTTTAGGTTGTCCACCGTGCGGGCCTTTCAGCGTTCTTCAAAACCTCAACTATGACAAGATGGATGCAGAAGAGTTTTCACAAAAGGTTGAGGAAGCGAGAGGGCACTTACAATTTTGTTCTCAGATTTACAGACGCCAGATGGACCGGAAGAAATTCTTTTTACACGAACATCCCGATCTGGCGAAGTCATGGACAGAGGAGGAGATGGAAGATTTGCAGCGAGATCCAAGAGTTCATCGAGTCAAAGGAGATATGTGTAGACATGGCATGACTGGCCATGATGAATTCGGTGAGGCTGCAGTCAGGAAAAGAACAGGCTTCATGACAAATTCCAGGGAGATAGCCAATGCTCTTGGTCTTCTATGTGAAAACAAACCAGGTGAGTTGAAGGTTTGGAAACGTATAGATTTTGGTGTACAGCAAATGCAGAGCGTGAAGAAAGGAGGTCCGGAGTGGAAACAGATAGTGAGGAGAGTCACCATGGATGCACAAACGAGAGAAGTTTTGCAGGATTTACAGAATTTTCAATGTGCAATGCGTTCAGATCTTTGGCAAAGGTTTGAAGATCGAAAAGATGTGATCACGTTGTTTTATTACCGAGATGAGGGCAGCAAGTGGCACAGACATGTGCAATTGATGGGTGGCAAAGCGAAGAAAGCAGAGATTTATCCAGAAGGTTTGCTTCACAACATTCTCAAAGATTTGAAACGTGAGATGTCCTTGAAGAACCCATTGAACACTTTGGAAATGGGTCCAGTGAATGAGGAGCCTTATTTTGAGGAGGAAGCTTTGGCGGGGGAAGATTGGAGTAGTTTTGTGGATGAAGTTTCTGGCAAAGCTTTAGAAACCTCAAAAGTCATGGCAGCGAGGGCGGAAGAGTTGGATTACGCCCGTCGCTACGATGTTTGGACACTTGTGCCATTGCGAGAATGTTGGGATCAAATGCAGAAACCACCCATAGGCTGCCGTTGGATAGATATTGACAAAGGAGATTTGAACAACCCAAATTACAGATCCAGACTTGTTGTTCAAGAAGTTCGCACATCAGGTACAGAGGCAATTTTTGCAGCAACACCTCCACTGGAATCAATCAGATTCCTCCTCTCTTTGCAAAGGTCAAAGAAAGGTTACAAAGTGATGTTCATAGATGTGCGACGAGCTCATTGGACAGCAAAGATTGACAGATTAGTTTTTGTCCGACTTCCTCAAGAAGCACTGCCAGATGATGCGAGTGAACCAATGTGCGGTAGATTGAACAAAGCGATGTATGGCTGTCGTGATGCGGCACGACAGTGGGAAACAGAGATCACAGACTTCTTTGTTTGCAATGGTTTTACTCCGGGTTTGGGCAGTCCAGTTCTTTTTGTGCATACAGTTCGTGACATCAAGGTTTCAGTGCATGGTGATGATGTCACATCATTGGGAAGTCCGGAAGATCTACAATGGTTGAAAGAGCGGTTTTTGGATCGGTACGAAATCAAGTTTGGTGGTATGCTTGGTGATGGGGATGGCGACGTTCAAGACGTGATGATCCTCAACAGGCTTGTTCATTACAACTCTTTTGAGACCACCATTGAGGCAGATCCAAGACATGTGCAAATTTTGTTGAAAGAGTTGAATTTACAAGAGGCAAAGGAGGTAGCGACTCCAGGTGTTCGATGCGATTCAACTGACGGTGAACCTTTGAGTGCAAGCGAAATGAGTCGTTACAGAAGTTTGGTGATGCGAGGTTGCTATTTGGCTTTAGATAGACCTGACATAGCATATGCTTGCAAGGAATTGGCTCGTGCCATGGCGGCACCGAAACAATCTGACTGGAACGGCTTGAAACGGTTGTGCAGATATTTGAAGGGTGTGCCACGACTTGTGTGGCGTTATTCTGATCAGTTGGAGCAAGAATGTTTTACAATGTTTACAGACAGTGATGATGCGGGCTGTGCGAAGACTCGTAAGTCAACATCAGCAGGGGCACTTTTGCATGGCTCACATCTCATCAAATTTTACTCTGGAACACAACATGTCATTTCCCTGAGTTCTGGAGAATCAGAGTTTTATGCAGGAATCAAAGCAGGGTCTACATTGCTTGGTGCGATTTCTATGGCGTTGGATCTAGGTGAATTGAGAAGAGGAGTTTTGACATTTGACGCCACGGCCGCGAAGGCCATGCTGTCGCGGAAAGGACATGGCCGCGCCAAACACATTGATAGATCTTTTCTTTGGTTGCAGCAGCGTGTGCACAATGGTGATCTACAATTGCAGAAGATAGGAACCAAGAAAAATGGTGCCGACATGGGCACAAAACATCTGGACCGAGGAACCATCGAAGCGCTCTGTACAGAGCTCAACCTTTTTGCTGTGACAGGGCAGCACAAGTTGGGCTTGGTAGTTTAGTGCCATCAGTTGACAAGCAACGGTGGCAGGAGGGCATGACTGAGCCCATATCGAAGCCGATCGAGGTCAAACATGAGGGTTTTGGTCGCTCCATACCTGTTTTCAATGCATATGTGAATGTATATGTATATAAATATAAAAAAAACACACACACATATATATATATATATATACAAATACCATCAAATACCTGGAAAGTCACAAAAAGATGCGGATCCACCCAGAGAAAGAAAGGAAACGGTGCTTATGCCTCCCAAAAAGTATGGTTTTGTCAGGGCCTTCATTTCAGTAGGGATATGTTTGATATACTTGTGCGTATATAACAAAAACAATGATACCATATGAGTGACTATCATTGACTATACATGCATGGGAATACCGCATCAACCTGTATCCAACTCCACAGCCCCGCCCCTTTAGGCAATCTGAGGAGGAGCGGCTGCTGTGCAAAATCAATGCTCACAAGGACCTGCGTGGCCGGTTGGTGCTGCGATCTACCCCTGTCGGTTGATTATAGCAATGTAGTACGGGGTTACCCATCAAGATATTGGGATACAAGTGGATATCGCTGATAGATGGCGGTTGGTTGATGATTAGTTCGCGGATTATATTGAATACGGTCCAGTATGATGGGGATTTTCACTATCCATTATATAGGAATCTCGATTAACCAACAAGCATAATGAACATTACAGAGGCTTTTGAGCACTGCTCAATTGGTTGACCAAGCGAAGTCGAATGACATGCCGGTTAAACCAAGAATTCAGTAGGGATCTACTGTATATAACGAACAGAAATCGGGATCAAAAGAACCAACAGAACTTGGGACTGAACCCATGAACCACCCGGAGACTTCGCAGCAACATCATGGCTAACCCAGCTGCATGAATGATGATTGGAAACTAATTCATGTAGCTGCTGGCCCGTTGTAATATATACTGTAAGTGTATATATATATATTTCTACATCTATACTTGTATCTATTTTGAAATTTATTTATGTACCTACATCTATTTCTACATTAGGTACGTATGTGTGTGTATATATATAATCGCATTTAAATCGCATAACCCCAAAACAGGCGTGTGTAAATTGTGTATATATATATATAATATGTGTACATAAATGCACCGTCTTCCACTGATCCCTATCTATCAACCCGTTTGCCTATCCATCCGTCTACATCTACGTCTCTAGTAGTCTACCAATCAATCTATATCCATGTCTTTATTTGTCCACCTATCCCTAATCTTATCTGATATTTACTTACCTATCTTCCTATCTACCTTCCTACCGACCTATCGACCTATCGACCTATCTATCTATCTATCTATCTATCTATCTAACGATCTATCTAACGATCTATCTAACGATCTATCTATCTATCTATCTATCTATCTGTCTATCTAATCTTAATCTTAGCCGTAATCTTAACATTTAACTAATAATGTTAATTCTAATCTAAATCTATCTCTTGTTCTTATGGTGATTGCGCACCTTTTCAGCCAAGCTCTCAGCTGAGCGAAACCATGTACCATGGTCAATCCGCTGCTGGACCGTGCTGGAATGGGATGAGGGGCACTCAGCCAGTGTGATGTGTGGGATGTAACAAAATATCCGCCGATCCACCCGCGAGTTTTCTGCATTTTCCATTCAAACCTATGGTTCTAGCCTGGAAGATTGGGGATAAAACCATAAGTTGTTGCCATGTTCTTCCGACGTTTCCCATTTGGGTTTGCCTGGAAATGGTGTATATTCCCAATTATAGCCATTGAATGGGGAGAATTAACCAATGGATTTAGAGGTACGAATTTTCCCTCTCTCTTCCCACTCCATCGCGCCTCGCGAGGAACGCAAAAAGGAGTTTGAAGATAGCTGTCAGACGCGCTTTGCACAGCTGTCCATGTGACCGAAGCAAACACCGGCAACGGTTAGCGATGGTGATGGTCTTTCGCCATATTCTCATGGCAAGGTTTAAGTAGATCAAGTCATGGTGAAATTACCCTACATTACTATTCGTAGGTTATTATAGCCATAACAAAATGTTTTTTACCTTGGTTGGTTATGGTTGCTGTTTTTGGACATATTCCGATTGGAAACGAGGAGATCACCCAACTGAAATGAACTTCCTGACAGCAATCGGACAGACAGGCGATTGTGCACTTCAGAAATTCTGCGTGCCTCCCTGGATGTTTTGTTGGGACAGGGGACATGGTACAGCGACTGGAAAAATGGCAGGTGTAGCGGTTGTACCATGTTATACCCGCCGGTACATCAACATAGATATGGAAATCCATGAATTTTCCGATGAAAATGATCTACACATTGATTGCTTTCCATTATCTATGTTACATACGTTACATATGTCAATTCACTGGAGGATATTGTCTTGATGATCTTGATATATCTCTTTGGTGAATGTTGTTGAACGAGCGCGGGACCGCAGCAGGGCGGCCTGGCAGGGTCCCCTCCAGCAACTCTGTTGATGTTGGGGTCACATTTCTTTTTTTGGGAGGTCTCTTTGTGAAAGGGACGGCATTTGACCAAAAAGTAACCACTGCGAATGGCTAGGGGTTGATTGTGGCGTAGCTCTTGGATGATCCCTGCAATCAGTAAATCACTGCTGGATTCCAAGCCCAATTAAGCCATAGGCAACTTCGAGTTGCTCGCTTGCATCATTTTATGCCCTCCTGTAAACTACCAGTTCGATGTGGGAAAGCCATAGGAAAATATACGAAAACCATAGGAAAATCTAGGGAAAACTATAGGAAAACCATTGGAAACCCATTGGAAACCCACCATTTGTAGATCATTTTCCGAGGGAAACATGCGGAACAAAATCCTTGCCGCAGTCCCCGTGTCTTAAAAATGAAGCGCTTGGGCCGCTTGGGCGGTCGGCCACTGTGTGCACTTCGGGTACCGTGGGGAAGCCCAGCGAACTTTGGACCGGGAAGGGATGTGGTTGGCACGATCCAATGGTGATTGCTTGAAGGATCATCCCACTACATGCCACTTATTACAGGGATTCCAACCCCCCAATCAGTGACCCTGAACTCCGGAGAGGGCGATGGGAAAAAAGTGACACCCCAAAGAATGTTTGGTTTGGCTTCAATACGCGTTATTAACTACCACCAATCGCGATTGTAAGGGTGAATCTGAAGAAGCTATCATTGAGGTGGGTCACCGTTGGGGGTGGTTAACCCCCCCATGAACTCAGTACGTGGTTAATAACCCTGGTGATCATGAGTCGAAATCCCTGGCTTATCCCATGTATCACAGCATTCTAACCCAGAAAACAAACCACTTACGATTCGTGGGGTGATCCTCTTCCGATTGATCCAGCCTGATATTGTCACATATCCTCTGGTATGGTAAACTCCCATGCCACATGACCTATTTTTTTGCTTAATGTGACCATGTTACTGGTTAACCTCTTACTGCGTTTCAATGTTTCTGAGCAACCTCAGGTTTCCCACATTGCCTTGATTTTTGCTCAACATGGTTTTGTTGTAAGATTATTTTCCCAGTGGCTGACCTAATATTGAGGAATCTACTTGGCATCATGTGAACATCATATACAATCTATTTGTGATATGGATTGATATGGCCTATTCTTTCTGGCCGATCCAGCAAATCCAAGTTCTTTGCCCTGCGTTTTGATCTGGGAAACAGGGAACATCTGAGGTTCAGCCGTGGCTACCTGGTGGATTGCAGCAAGGTGCGGCCATGGCTGGCTGAGTTTGATGGTCCCTGTCACGATTGGTGCTTGGCAAATCCACTTTGGACTCATTGCGAACAGTGCAATGGTGAGTATATACTGCAACTGTTGAGGAGTAGCAACTAGTGGTATTTTGGGCTGAATCTTGTTCAGGATCTTGGAGGAGCCAAAGGCTATGGTGAAAGTCAGTCTCGATATGGGAAGCTAAAGAGTCCTACCTCCCCTGGCGATTGAATTCTGAAGGGGTGACAGGTCTACAATGATTTGTATAATCCTGTTTTCGCAATCCAATCTGGCTTGCTGGATCGCATTTATCCGAATCATTTTGCTGTTAAACATTTGGACTTTCCATTGCTAGATTTCAACTAACAGAGGGCAATACAATACATGGCTTCCTCTGAAAAGGTGCCAAGCATTACACATGTATCTACCTGCTACACTAACATAGATATTGAAATCCATTGGTTCCCCTGCGAAAAAATCTACAATTGTGGGATTTCCACACCTCTTTTTTCCCTCCAATATACGATGCCTATTCAATTCAGTTTATCTCGATATCATGTTGACATATATATGTATATATTTTTGGTACGTGTATGCGTGACTATATGTATATGCAAACAGTTTTATATAGACACAGATGCCTCCGCATCTGTTTGAACATCTGTGCAATATACATACATACATACATACGTACGTATGTACGTACGTACATACATACTCATTCCAGGATGGATAACCCGGGCAAAGCCCTCAACTTTAAATCGACGGGATTAGTTTCAAAGATCAAACTTCAGGTCTACATCAGTCGCCAGAGTGGCGAGACCTTCGTAAGCCGCGCTGCCCGCAAGATTCGCGCTGGAGAACAGGCGCCCAGGGCTCCCGAGCCCACGAGAGATGTTGAAAAATGATGGATAGGGGGCAGAAGGAAGGGCTTTTGAATTCTGAATCAATGAAGACTGTATAATGATGTATAATGACTGTTGGGTTTTTGGGCGCAACACATTGGTTTTCTCATGTTTTACCGGCCGAAATGAGGGTTTCAGCGAGCCAAGAATTGGACTTCAACCTGCAAACATTTACACAACATTTAGTACCAACAACGGACAATGTCAGATCAAACATAGCTGGTGAGAGCAAGGAACGTGAGGGTTTGATAAACTTTGACTCGGGATTTGAGCAACAATTAGTTGTTAGGGCTGTAACTTGGGACAACATCCAGATACAAAAGCTGAAACCATCCATTTCAATCGAAGGATATACTTCACGATTTTGAGTTGGGTTCCCTCCTCGTGAGATTTCAGGGTATAAAAACCTAACGCTCGGTGCCCAGCTCCAAGTTTCTTACTTGTGGCAGGCGTTAGACCTCTGCTTATGCTCATCCAATCCCATTGTTCCTGGAGTAATTGTGGATTCTCACTGATGGCTAGACCTGAGGGCCAGGATTGAGTCTGCCCCTATATGGAAATTCAGCGGGTGTGTGCATGGCTGTACAATAAATAAATCAGGTTTGATGTGTTTACTTTGTATAGTTTCGTTCCAGCACGCCATTTGCTGCGCGCCCACTCTAGCAACTTTAGCACTTGTCTCTTACTTTGTTTTCAGCCGCTGCCAGGGGCAGTCTTGAGAGAGAGAGAGAGAGAGAAAGAGAGAGCACTGTGGCTAGAATGAGTGACTTGACTTTCAGGGATGCCAAAACTGGTAGTGAGTGTAGTGTTGTCCTGAACCTACAGTTTTACTTTCATTGGGTGCATGGTAGTGAACCTTTTCTTGTTACTGGGGACTGAGCAACTCAAGGTGTGCAGCAGCCCTATTGCTCGGCTCAGGGACATGATGAAAACCACCGCACCAAAGGTTCACTGTATTTCACTGTGGAATATCTCAACTTGGCTTCAGTAAACGCTCAGCAGATCATCCAAAAACCATGGTTAAGTCTTAAATCTATACCTGGATTCTCCTCTTGGATCTTTAGATTTTTGGGTTGGCCCTGGCGCAGGTGGAACAGGGTGTAGTGCGCATCTTGCCGGTTGATGGGTGGCCAGGCTGCAATGGTTGACCAACTCTATTCTGGGTCAACCTTCTATTATGGTTACTTATTAACTCTTATTATATTTTCAAATTTCTTGCTTGCAAATGAGAAGTGAGAACATATAAACTTACCAACCAGCTACACCATTCATTTAGCATCTAAGATCTGGGACTTCATGGGCTCTCCGCGGCGCCCAGGAAGCAATGTACCCTGGTCCAACCTTGGCCTTCGAGTAGTTCGTCGACCTGGGCCAGCGGAGCCTCGGCACCAAAGTCAACGGGGATGCGACATACACACAGACAGACAGCAGGCAGACATACATACATTCATAGTTACGTATGAATTATCATAAATAAATAAAGAAATGCGTATATAATTATATATATTATATATATATATTTTTCATACGAGGCATCTCATATTTCCCACGCAAAAACACGCACAAAGATATATATATATGTATATATATATATATATTTGTTTTTATATATATATATATAATATATATATATATAATATATACATATATTTATACATATATATATATATATATATATTTGTGTTATATATATATATATAGATATAGATATAGATATAGATATATATATATATATGTATAAATAATACGAATAATGGAAATTGAAGATTAACAGTGGGGAAAGGCCAGCAACTCAGGGTTTAGAAGTTGACTTCAGCACAGCACGGGGGTCGGTTTTCCGAATCAGCCGGCAGGACCACACATATGGAACGGGTGATTAACGACCTCACTGCGACGTCACTCGCACGATGTTTACCAGGGGAATGATCCCCAAATAGCTTTATTTTGAATCATTTGAGGTTTGTGAACTATTGTAATTTGTGCGGATCGTGGTTTTCTTGGTGATAAAATGTGCTAATTTCGTGATAACACAAGCAGCCACACTTGCTATTCATGAATCCTCCCCAAACGTAGCCCTGGTTTAGTCCTGAGGTGGAATCTGAACTTTGCCATACTCTGATCCCATTCCTGAAAGGCGAGTAATGTGGGATTCACCCAATGCCATAAACCATTTGGGGATGATACTTACCACACATCCATGGCAATATTGGAGATGGTTTATCAGTGGGTTTACGACATTAAGAAACCAGCCTGGAACAAGTGACGATGAAGCATATTCTTTAGCGAACAACCAGTGACATCCAGTTCAGCCAAAAATAAACGGCTACACTCTCCTAGATCCAACTGAGATAGCCGGTGCTCATAGTTTCCATCGGATAGCCAACAGCCCGTTATACATCCCATTCAGGGGCTCTCTGGGGGAAATTAAGGCGACCACCCAGGCCGATTGACGCAACTGCATGACAGGCCACAACCCAGCTACATATTTGTTCTACTTGGAGGGTCATCCCACTTAGTAAGTTGTTAATATCTCTGGTTGATAAGTCTACTGCGTTAACCCATATTCATACCTGGATTATATCCCCACAGACAAAAAAGAAACAAACGATTCGCGGGGTATCCTCCAAGAAGAATCATTGAACCCGACTGCGAACCATCACTCCTAACTCGATCGTGGCTACCAAGGAAGCGGCTGTGTGCAGTTTTACACCAAAGCCTCCGAAGCCCGGAGCCGAGCACCGACCCTGGGGGGCTTCACATCAACTGGGGTATCAACCAGCACTTTTTTCGGTGGAATTATGGCTGGAGATTCACCGGAGAAGTGCAGCAGCTGATTTACCTCTGGAGAATAGCGATTAAATGCGATTAACATATATAGTATATTCATATCATTAGTGTTTGCTTTTCCCAGGCAAGATGGCCAAAAATCATGGAAATCAAGTAGGTGATGAGCAGCACGATGATCTTCTGAAGTGGTTTTTCGAGGTCTCCTTTCTTTCTAACTTCGCGTTGAGGTGCTATTCAGCATCTTGAGTCCAATAAGGTTTGAATGTTGTATTTAGGTTGGGTTCTTCACCTTACGGATCTGAATTTGTTGCGTGGGTAACTGAAAGTTGAGTCAATGTTGGTTTTCAATGTTGTGATCAGGTGCTGCTCTTCATGCTCAAAATCTTGAATTCTTGCATGCTAAAGGATCTAAAGGGGCTTGAGGTGTTTTTTCGCTGATGATTTTTGTGCTGTTACTGCTGCTGCTGGTGCTTCAGACAGGGGTTTCAACGGCATTCGCTACGTCGTTTGCAAACGGTCACTGGTTTTGAGGGTAGCCACACGCGGGACATGGGTAGCTGCTCAAAGGATGTCAAATGTGTGGCCCTGTAGCAGGTGTTGGTCTTGCACAGCAAGGAGTAGGCAAGCATGACCAAAGAGTCAACGGACCCACATTGTCCCATGTGTTATTGAAGATGTTGGAGCATGCCGCATTTGAGAGGTTCACTAGTTCATTCCAGGTGGTGTTTGTTGAAAGGCATGGCTTCGGCATCACTTTCTTGACACTGCTTTTAGATGGTGGAAAAGCGAGTTTTGAAGACCCAGGCTTCATTCAGGCATGATTTAGCCAAAAGAATATGCGGCCTGGTGATCCCGACAACAAATAGAAGCAGAACCAGAAGTAGAATTGATAGCACATTGCAGCCAGCAGCGGAGGAGTAGGAGGAGGGGTAGGAGAAGTAGGAGGAGGAGTAGTCGTAGTAGTACTGATAGCAGTAGCAGTAAAATTTGTTTTTTTCCTCCAGGGGGTGCCGCATAGCATCAGTCAAGGCCTCGGCAAAACTGGTGCCCAGTGCGCACGAGGACTGGGGAAACAAACTGGGCAAAGGAAATCTCGGTATGCAGATTAAATGTATTACACATACCCTTGTTGATTGATTATTGCAGGGGATTGTACTACCTGGTTCAATGGGGGTTATGATAACCCATAGTAGGGACACCTATGAACCAACCAGTATAATGAGATAGTGAATAGTGGTACTGTTAATGGTTCAGAGTTTCCCAACTACGTGATGAGTTTCATCATAAAAGGTTTCAGATTTGTTCTATTGCCACAACGTCATTTAGAAACTATTCCCATATTTTAGTTGCTGAAGGTGGTGGATCCATTCCTCATTGATTAAACCATCACTTTCCACGTATGGAGGGTTGGCCAAAACGGGGGTACTGTACCCCACATCATCCAAGTCATTAGACCATGTTAGTCTTGAAACCCATGACTTGGGGATCCTCCCTATATCTGAACCCCCCGCGCAGGCCGGGCGTTTCGAGGTGTTAGCCCTGCGAGATATCGAAGCGCATGAGGAGCTGACCCTGTCACTTGGTCAAGGGGGTTTCTGTGCATTTTTGTGGAGATTTTGGCAACAAAATCGGGTAAATCACCATCAGAAACGGGTGATTTACCAGCCAAGGTGATGTAAAACCAACAATTGAATGGGTATTTGATCAGGAAAAAAGGGTGTTGTTGGGAAACTCTTCACCAGAAACCGTGATTTCCCTTGGCAGACTCAACGGGTGGGTAGAAGAGAAATTCTGTAGGAAACTTGGGAAAACATGATTTTTACAGCCAAATAGTTTGTGGTTTTTGCTGAAGATTGCCCTTAAACCAAAGCGGGACAAGGAGAAAACTGGGATTTGATGGGCCAAATTTCGGATTTCAAGTGGCAAACATGGAGATTTCAAGAGGTTTCAGCAGGGGGGATTTCAACTGGCAAATTGAGCAGGTAGAGATGGAGATTGAAGTGGTAGAAATGTTTTTTTACTTGGCAAATACGGGGATTGAAACCATGGCCATAGTTGAGACACCAAGACCTCGCCCCCTGGCATGCTGGCATGATGGCCGACCAAATCACCATGACTCAAGGTTTTCATGATAAATGCGTCAGTCAGATGTCATAGCCTTCAATTAGTAGTACCTCCCATCCTCGGAGATATGCATTTTCATATGCATAGGGTTGCATACATAGTATAATTATATAATGTTTGGATGAATTCAGAACTTGAAACTGGGATATCTGTCAAGACGTGGAGTGTTAGATTGCCTTAGGTTAGATGAGACCCTCTCTTGGAGAGGCGGCGCTGCTTTGTTTCAGTGTTTTGCAACCAACTTGCCCAGTTAAAAGGGAATGTTTTTTTTGGGGATGCCAGGTGATGGGACATCTGTTGTCAACAGCTATCCGTCATAGGGGATTTGTTGATGTTAGTTGACCAGAAGGGATCCCATTCTTGACGGTCGCAGCCTCAAGCAGCCTTATTTGATCGTATTTGCTTTATTTTAGATGTGGTTTATTATTGAAATTATCATAAATTATCATTAATTATTGATATTTGATGATATTTGTATATGATCATAAATCATCCACACACGAGGCAATGAGTGATGGAATTGACTTTGATAATTGTCAAGCTGAGAAGATCACCCCATAGTATCAATATGTGTTTCGGGCATGTCGAAGCCAGTAAGAACGCTTACTGCAAAAATCCAACCGCTAAATGGGATAAGTGACCAGGGTTTCTTTGATTTGTTGTCTGTTCTTCTATACTTTGTTTGAATCATTGAAGCGGATGATGTGCCATGATTGATTTTGTCTATCATATGCACAATTTGATTTGTAACAACTTCCCAAAATGATAGAAAAAACTGAAGTGGCCATCATGTCTATCATTTTAGGGTTGGATTTTCCTTATTTTAACATGTTGTTCTCCCATATTTTTTGTGCCAAAACAACACATGTTCGATCCAGGCCCAGCGAAGATAGATCGTCCGCAGTCGCAGCGACAGGAGCTGGCTCCGGCCCCATTGGACCACCTAGGTTTATCTGATTATTTGTCATTTATAATCAGCGGGAACGGGTGATTTGACCGTCAAAAAAAGGGATTTAATTATCAGCAGCCCTCTGATCATTTGTTACATAGCTATTGGACATGTTCATTTATACTTGGTTTACCTTTTAAAAGTGGTGATTTTCCAAAGCTATGGTAGTTTACCGGAGGGTAATGTATCATCCGATAATCAAACATGGCAACTGAACATCCTCCAAAGATTGGAGGTTTGAATGGGAACATCTCTCTAAACGGAGGATTTTCCATTGTCATGTTTAAATACCGGAGGGCATATTATTGTCATGGACTGGAGGCCAGGGCGAGGGAATTTCATAGGGGGGAATGGGTCCACTAGGCCTTCAACAACGTGGCAAACCATGGCAAACCTAAAAAGACCATATCTCCATTTGTCTAATTTTTTTGGGGCTTATCATTACAGAAAGTACCATACCCATTTTAGAAGGATGTTACTCTTCTGTTTTTGCGATGATTGCTATATGGCAGTTGTGAAGGCACCTGGATGTTGATCGCTTCCAGAGGAACCAAGCCTAGTAGACTGCTCCAAAGTGGAGGCCCAGCGGATGATGCTTGGAGACTTCAGGTTCAACATGGACTGGATTAGTACAGTTTGATACACTTTGTAGATCAACGAGGGTCCATGAGCAGCTTGCAAGCGAAATTCGGCAGTATACATGTACAGCAATTAAATTACAATGACAAAGGGGCCAAGTATTGGGTTTCTTTGGTACTCTCTTTTCTTCAGGTGCGACACAACCCCAAAAATACTTTTACTACGTCACTACGTTTATCTATCCTACCCCACTGAGTATTAACCCCACGTAATTAACAAACATGTATTTTCAGGCTGGGTTGACGTCAATCATGATCGAGTTAGCACCAAAGGATTTTAAGCCCACAATGGGTTGATGTTGGTGGGTTTTATTAGCATTTTCCACTAGCCATTTTCACACATTCCAACATGTCATCGCTTGAAACTACCAAAACCATCCAAAAAACAGTGCTTAATTATCCTCACATTTCATATGTTTTCTGCACATCAAAACCTGTATTTCTCGACATTTTTCATATGTTTTTGCACATGTTTGTTCCTAAATCTCCCCCCTGATCCCAGAAAATCGCACCAGCCCTCACAGGCTCGCCCGGATGCCTGGGGCGGTGTGGGCGTCTATGCCACGCAGCCCATTCGTAAGGGCGAGTTGGTGGAGCGCGGTGTGGTGCAGCGACTGCAACTTGGCCCTTGAAACCAGTGATTTTGATGGTTAGAACATGGGGGAAAAAGTGGTGATTTCATGGGATTTTACCACTTATACAGGTTATGGTAGTTATATATATATATGGTAATATTTGTTCCTTTCCATACATGGAGCCAATGGGGCTATTTCACTGACCTATAATTAGTATATAACTAGTATTTCGGGCCACACCTGTAGAAATCCTTATGAAACCATGATGATCCAAAATTTGGAGGGATGCCCTCCAGGAGATAAAAAATCATCATTTTTAATGAGAAAATCATCTACGAATTGGCCATTTTCCGTAGCTATGGTATACTGGCCTAAGATCAGTGGGCTTGCGCAGTGAAGTGGGGACTTAAGCAGCCAAAACATGCATTTGACGATCAAATGTAGGGATTGAAGCGATAAATCATGGATTCGGATTTGCACAAATATGGGGAAGCCGCACGTAAAATTGCAACTTTAATATTACGGAAACTTAGGTCCCAAGGGTCCAAGGTTTTTGACATTCGAGGCCTGTGGATGGGAACGAGTGTCCCTACGTCTTCACTTGGAGTGAGGCACGGTCACTGCGACTTTTGCCCTGGAATGATGGACTTTTCAGGTTGGTGAATGCTTCTCCAGATTCTATACGGTACCCCTACTAGCACAGCTCTAGCACAGCACCCCCCGTTGCTGTCCATTTCTACCGATTTTCCCACCTGGACCGTAATCAAATGGCCAGAGGGTATTCCAGTATGAGCTTTGCTGGCCATAAAACATCATACAGCCAACTTCACCTTGGAAGTTGCAGCTAGCATGAGGAATCCCTAGGATTCGATGAATATGTCAATCATTCTTGGCAACAAATCCATTATTGTCAGTACATGGATGTTACAATGGATGTTGACAATGTGTTATTGCATCACACATCACATATCCATTAATCATTACTAATCATTGCTTACTGGGTTGTGTTTGACAAATTTGCGAACCCACATGCTGCACACACGCACAGCTCTCTCCCTCTCTCTCAACATATGCAGAATTATACTACATACAGCACAGTACTTTTTTTTCTATAAATCATATGAATTTGCAGACATGCAAAATCATGCCCGTTACTCACGGCATATCCATATCTCTAATTTCCACCTGTCGCCAGGACCGATCAGTTTGGGCCACCGGCAGTGGATGCTCCGTGTTTTACAACGCCTCCTTAGATGGGTCCCTCGGTGATGGTGGCGCTCAACAAACATGGGGTACCCTCTGGTATTTCCTAACATAGCTATGGAAAATCACAATTTTTAATGGGAAAATCCACTAATGGCCATTTTCAATAGCTATGTTAGTTTACCAGAGGGTAATATATGGATCCACACGGCGACTTGGGTACTGCACTTGGAGGGTCCAAGAAAGCCATGTAATTCATAATGAGCTCGGACCACCCGAATTACCAAGCCCCTGGGGAAGAGATAACAACTCACAGACGGTGTTTGCCCATTTATCATTTGAAGTCCAGTTGAAACCAAGAGTGTTTCACCATTGAGTTCCGGCACTGCAAACAGCTGGGGAAAAGTCTGTGTTGATTAAAAGTATCTTCTTTCAGTTGTCACATCATCCATACAGTGCAAGTATACACACGTATGCTAACCATGGACATGGTTTGTTTCTTTTTTTTTAGTGGCACAGGGTGGCCAAGTATAACAACCAGTCGTGGCGCATAATGATTTTCCCGGAAATTTGGATTGTTCAACACGAAACATAACCAAGTTGCTTCTTGGTGCGTTCAACTCTGATTTTGCTGGTCGCATCTTCTTTTGTTCAGGCTGCTGGGATCCGCGGGGTAGCCAGGTCAGAGAATACCTCGATGACCCGAAATTTGGATGATGAGTCCCGTCGGCAGTGGATGGGGATGAGCCCTGCAGTCAATCAACAGCTCTTTATAGCTACTGTTCGTAATTACCTATGTAGTCTGGTAGAGGGTCATTCTGGTTTATACTTATGATATTTTTAGCAGCGGATTTGCAGTTTCCTACTCATTATTATATTAGTTACTAGGGGGGTAGTAGTTGGAAATGTAATCCGCTTATAGTGCTGGTTTGGGCTGGTTTGGGTTCAACCCTGCACCCCGCTTATAACTTTGGTGTCAGGTTGTGACGCATTGAAGCAGAATTCGTTGTGGACCGTTTGCTCACGGATTCCAGTACCTGTTGCTGTTTGATATCCACTAGTGGTCCCACATCCCGTGTGTAATTTGGTAGGGTTTGCCATGGTTGGCAACCTGAGGTTGGAAGAGTCTTGGATCCGAACCTCACTCGTCATATTTATGGGAGATTAGGCTTGATACTGATACGATGATTTCATTTGCGACGCTCTTGGCCACAGGGATGTGGAACCACAAATCCACAGCTGATATCTGCTGAGAGCTTTGGAGCAACCCTCCTGGAGCGCACCAGGACACCTTTGAAATTTACGCCATCAGAGATATCGAGAAGGGGGAAGAGTTGTCCCTTGGCGCCTGAGACTACATGCAATGCTGAAATGTCCGCCCTGGGGGCTTGCATTCAACATATTCTTCACCAGCTCTTGGTGCCAGCCTATTTTGCTGAACACATGACAACCGTGAGATCTATAGACATACAATCTATTCATAGGATCACATATACAGTATGTAGGCAGATGTAGACAGTGTGTAGGCGTGTTTTGCCAGGCTTTCCGCTGGGGATCTCACCGATCTCACCGATCTAGGACGCATCTTTACAAGAGCATCGAATGGCGCAGCTGCTTCACAGACCTCAAGGCCTTGCGCGACAAGACGCTGCAAGAGACGCCTGGCGCAGCGAAAACATGCGTCCGGGTGTGGCCTCTTTGACAAACCAATGACGCGGGAGAATCAAATCCACATATAAATCATATATACAGTATTCATATATAACTATAACTGAGTAAGAAGGATTAAACTAAATCATGGGTAGATCAGGGTAGATGGGATGATATGGGTCAAACTTATCCCCAAAAATGGATGGTCTCAGAGTCGATCATCTCAGATCCTATGACCAACAGCTAAGGAAAGAGCTTGACAAAGAGCGAGCTGAATTTGCGGTGCCCTGGCTGCAGAAGTTTCAACTTCCTACAGCTATCCTCACACCAGAAAGTTTCATGAAGAACGGGTTGGTGCTGATTGGAATCCGATTTGTTTGTGGATTTAAACTGTTTGGCCCCCTACAATGGCCCACCCTCTTCATTTCCCTTTTTTCTTACTCTTCCAGCCCGACCTGGGTGGGTTTTCCGCGTTACACACAGGGTTCCTGGAGATGTCCCATTCAACATCCTTTGACAATCCTTTGACAACATCAAAGATTCGAATATATATATATATGTATATATATATATATATGTATATATATATATGTATATATATATATTATATTGTACTCATTCAATGCTCATTTCCCAGGAGTATTGGGCCGATCATTCGGCCCCAACCATTGAGAAAATGATGTTGGACGATGATGCGGCCTCCATCGATAAGTTGGAAAGACCTGAGTCTCCTGGCTGCAGCCCATGGGGATTATGGGCTTCAAAGTTTGAGAGTTCCCCCATGCGATCCGTGTGACGACATGGGATTGGGATTAAACCCTCCATCCTCCCCAGCTATGCGAGAATTCGTGTCAGAGATGTCCGACATGTATTTGCAAAACGATTTGGGTGCTTTCCTAAGACATATGTCATCGCCTTTTAACGACAATTTGAAATACATTCTTTCATTTTGAGGTGCGAAGCTCCAGTCAGTTTATTTTGGGAGTTGCGCATTTCATTTTGCCAGGGCTTGTTGGCAAGCGCGGCTCTTTCTTTGAGGGGGCTTGTGAATATCATTTCAACGTTAGGATTCACATAGCGCTTGTGTTTCCTATACTATAGCATATGCATATATCATTGTATTCATCATGTCCTATCCATTCAGGATTTTTCCGTTTCACCCAGCAGCCACTAGTAAGGCAACAGTACGGAGCTAATCTACGACTGATTAGGTACATTCTCACGGAGATGTGCATGACTTGTGCATGAAGAACGCCATAGGAAAAAAGTCTCTTCAATGTAGGCGGCAATTTGACAAGTACAGTATAGACAGTCCTTACTTTCACACTGTAAATCAATGTAGCCTTTCACAGTCACATCAACACGTTTTCTTGCTAGTTTCAATTAGTTAACTATTTTTCCCACCTTACCTGGTATGATTCTCCCAATGCATGGGCTCCACTGAGGATCCTCTCTCAGATTCCCAGCTTCACAGGCAAAGAGGTCTTGGAGCCAGGGGCTCAGCTGGGCTCATGGCACCCGGAGCTGGGATGATCCAGGTAGCATAGGATTCGTGCACGCATTTTTTGGAGTGCCATTGCTCACATTACCCTCTGGTAATCAAACATGGCTGGCTGGAAAATCCACTATTGAATACTATTGATAGATGATTTTCTCAGCTATAAACCTCCATTTAGTTCGGGGATTTCCAATTGCCACGTTTTATTATTGCATCCTATAGTGAAGATATAGATTAAAAAAACGCATTCCATCCCAATATCCCCCATTTGCAACTCGTTTTCAATGCGACGCCACTAGACTGATGGTTGGTAAGGGGGTATAAGTGTCCCAAAATAGCTCAACTTTTCAGGTTGGTGAATTACCATACTCTATGATGCACACACACATACAATCACATATATATATATATAATTATATATATATATACATACACATATGATAAATACATAAACATATATGCATGTATACATGAATTTACACATATGACATATATACATACCTAAAAACACTTATTTGCATAAAAAGATCACCACTTTTTTTTGTGGGCTGCACATGGGCATGCCTAACCCCTTGCATTTCCCAACGTTCCTCGTCGAACGGTCCAGGTTGGGTGCGGGCATCGGACGCTTCAGCGGCGTCTTGGCGCGGAAAGCGCGGAAGGTCACCGCGGTGGATTTTGTGGCGACCTCCTGTGTGGAGAATCGCAAGGCCAACGCGGAGCAAAAGAATTTGGAGGTGATACAGGCCATGATCGTCTGGGTCGACTGGATCTCTGAGGAGGGGGGAATTTATTTGAAAAATGATAAGAAGATATAAAAGAGAGAGAGAGAGAGACACACACACACACGTATATATATATATATTATATATATATAGAGATATTCCTATTGTGAAGTATGTTTTGCGATTGAAGTGGGGGTGCATTAACCTAACTACCAAACAATATTTTTGTTTTTGTTTCAGGGCATCTGGGATTTGCCAAGGGGTCCAGGAGGGATTCTCCAGAAATGGAGCTCCCCCAATTTACAGCCACGTAAAACAATTAAGATATGATAATGACTCGTAATATATGGAAAATGATGTTTAACCATGTTTAAACCACTTTTTTGGATTCTTGGGGCAAGCTACTTTCGGACAAAGCCAAGTGGCGCCTTTGGTTTGGCAGCGATTCAAGAGGTCAAGATCTTGATAGATTTATGGAGAGTTCTTGGCCTTTTCGGTGCTGTTTCGCGTTCTTTTCAATGGTGGGTCTTGGAAGTTGGGGTGTTTCCAAACGACTCTGGCAGGCGGATGTGACAGCTTTGTGGCTGGGCGGCAAGGCTTAGAAGTGGCCCAGATTTTTGAAGTGATTTTTTTGAGGGGGTCCATTGAAGGTCACTGGCTCACCCTGGCTCGGGGTTTCCAGGGAAGTTGTTCTGCGCTGGGTTGATGGTGAAGATTTGCACCCTTCAATGCTTCACCAGCCCAAAGCATAGAACCTCTTTCAAAAACCAAAATGATTGAAGAGCCGCTTGAGGCAACATCTACTTTCAATCCATTCATACGTACCTATGCATGTTTTGAAACACATACACAATATGATACAATACGTACTTCGGATATACTGTAGTGGTATATCACCTGCATAGCAGAACAAAGTCTATGGAGCGCCTCTCCCTCTCTCTTCTCTCTCCCCCCCATCCTTCGCTCCCTCCGTTGCTGCTTCGTCTAACAGTCTCAAACCACCGACCAGGTCAAATGGAGCTCCAAAACGCGGGTCGAATACCAGAATTGCTTCAATTAGGGAACATCTATAAACAATTAAATGGACCATTGTTGAGAATGTGTAGGAACATTGAACATCTACATTGATGGGAAAAGCGACGGAGAGCCTGATGTTTCGAGTAAACAAACCTTGGTTCACAGCACAACTTTACCCTGCAACCATCGTCATGGAAACCAGGGACTTTCCGCCGGGATCTTTTGACCTGGTCTTTTCCAACTGGCTCTTCATGTACCTAACGGATGAGGAGGGGAGCAGCACATTGGCCGAGAGGATAACAACTGCGCGACTGCGACTGTTTTTTTTTTGACTATAGGACTAATATACCATGGTGTTTGGATGTTAGGAGTTTTGTAAAACAGCGACTTCGATGGAACAGGATTCAATATGCTTCAATCACCATGCTGAACATCCTGCTGAACACTTTCTTTGTTTGTGCAAGCAAGGCCTCAGAGGTGATATGTCTCACCGTGAGCACTTCACATGCACATGTCTACATCTGTGCCATCTACAAATGGTTTAGATAGACTGAACCCAACACATTTGGTAATTCAACCTATATATCCATATCCAAACTTACAACCTCACTCCTGAAAAGCTTCGAACCCCAAAGATCAGTTATGGCATGTTATGGCCATCCGGCCATCCCCACGGTCAGGAGTGTCGGCAGCTGGCCGCCAAACTCCTTCGTTGGCTGCGGCCGGGAGGCCACGTCTTCTTTCGCGAGTCCTGTTTTCACGCCTCAGGCAACGCCGCGCTGCTCCGCGCGGGGCGGGGGGGGGGGGGGGAAGGGGCGTCCGTGCCATGGGCATATTGTGGACCTTCCGAATCTCCGCTATTTTTGGGAGATTTTTGGCCAGGGATGGTTTTTTTTTTTTTGACTTGTTTGGGTGGAAACTAGCTTGATTGTTGCTTGTTTTGGAGGCCAGAAACTGGATTTTGTGGGTGTTCGAGCGGTCATTCCATATTCTGCGGCTTTCCTAATTGTATATCATGTATATCTTGTCAAAATGGGGCTGGAACATGCTGGAAGCAGCCGGTGATGCCACTTTGTGGGTCCAAGTTTTAATGTGTGTCTCATACTCATCGGCAGTGACCTGGAACCCAGCTATGGGTATCCATATTCCCTATTGAATGGGGAGCTAGTTGGAGCAACTGCAAGAGTGTCCCAACCACATGATAGCTTGTTTAGTTTGGTTAAAGTGGTTCAATGAAATAAATGACATACAGTAAATGATTTCAACATGATTTCAACGTGAAGTTTTCGTTGAAGATTCACCTGGACCTCTGGCTGTTCCGAAAGATGGTAAGGCAACGCGGCGCGGCGCTTCAACCCGACCAAGTACAGAACACCTGAGCAGCTGCTGGCCTTCAAAGGAGCTGCACCTGAAAAATAAGAACGGGAACCCCAAGAAGATCAAACAAATATCGAACCACAGACCTGGGAATGGATGATCATGCAGTAAATTGGAATTGATGTTTCTCTATATGTTGTTTTCCTCCATTTTTTTTCCACTACCATGTTCATTTCTTGGATCGTCTTGGATCAGATGTCCAGGAAGTCATCCTCGAAACCCAGCTGCTGGGGACTTGACTTCCTGGATGTAGGCTTATAAAGATACTGCAAAAAATAGGTGGCCCACCTGCTTCACGTGACAGCCTGGGGCTCCTCCAGATCATATGCGTGATTATGCGTGTGTCTGAGAACGAGGCATACCCCATACCCATAAAATGATGTAAACTGATTAACATTGCCCATTGGATTTTCGGACTTTTCCCAACATTCCGTCCCATATGAGGGTTTCTTAAACTGGGGGATCCCCAAGTCACCATGGGTTTCATTACTAAGTCATGGTCTCATGACTTGGATGATTTGGGAGTCCCATGGATTGGAAGCCTCCAAATATTAGTGCAAAGGCACCAACTCGGCGATGCAATCCACGCAATCGGCGCAAGGTACTCAGGTTTCTTCAGCGATGCAGAGGCAGGCGACTTTCGGTACCAGCTCAGTGGCACCAACTTTGTGGAGAGTTACGCGCAGCTGAAAGGCTCTCTTGGGCATGGGGTTTTGCCATATTTCATATTTCTACCTACTGTGCTAAGACCCTCCAAGTACCTAGAGAAAAAGGGGAAACATACCCTGAATTTTGTGATTTATATGAGGTTTCATGGGTATTTGGAGGGTCTTAGAAGAGTGGTGATGTATTTTCTCTTGGCACTTTACACCCGTGTAATCCAAGATATAGAAACCTCAAACTATATTGAAAAGTCGCTACAAATCAGCCTCCACACCTTGTTATTTTTTGTCGTTCAAGTTCTCACCGAGCTCTGTGAAATTTCGTGGGCAGCTGAAATCCCATCATCAAACTGCGGAAGCACTCGCTGGGCCAGGGAATATGCACCAATACTGGTTTCGCTGGCAGAAAGTCTCTTGGCTGAGCACCGGAGCACCGATCCGCGGGACACTGGGATGATCTGTGATGATCGCCAGAAAGGTATAGAACAAGGATGAAAACGTTGCGATGGACACTCATGGCTAGCTGGCCACCTGTGAATATGGGCCCATTTCACGGCAATCGACTTCTAGGGAACACTGCAGTGATGGACAGCACCTGTGAGATCACAGTCAAAGGACTCTGAAGCGTCGCTAGGTGGTGCCGAGATGCAACTATCTTGGGAAATCATGTTGGAACATGGGCCCGAACCTCCCTGATTGTTAGCTTTTGCCTACATGCTCCATACATATACAGTAAATGTATGTGTGTATATATATATATATTTATGTTTTTTTGAGTGCCTTTCCTAGCACTCACCTGGAAAAATTGACTCACATGTGTCCAAATGAATGGTTAGATCATTCATCATAAGGGTTGGGGCATGTTGGGACCTGCAACCCTCATCCCCTAGGTATCCCTTGGGCCAACACGCCCTCCCCGGCTCTTCATCAGGTGAGCCCGGCGAGTGAACGGCACTTGATGACGCTGCAAACGGGGCAGTATGCGCCGGCGAAGATTCTACGCTACGACCCTTGGAAGTTGATGAGCTGATGGGTGGGGTCACCCTTGGGAGATTTTGATTCGATTTCGAGGATTGTGCAAAGTGCATTATATGAAAAGGATATACAAACATATTGGTGCACAGTGCATTTTACACACACACACAAGGATACAACATTTCATGGTATCATTTCTAGCCAAACGGAGTTGTACTGTATCACATGGTTGCTGGTTGGTCCCTGTTGTTTGTTTATATCTGTCTACCCAGTTTTGCCGTTGACCCCCCATTCTTGCTAAATAAGGATGGGTCAATACCTCCTATAGGGACCAATTTTGGGTGGATGAACATCCAGTGGCCCGCTATTTTGATGTGAAAACCAGGGAAAATTCGCTTGGGTAATCATCAAACATGGCAACGGAACTTCCATGAAAATCCCCCCATAAATGGAAGTTTTTGTGGAAAACCACTTTACAAATCACTTCTAAATGGGGGATATTTCCAGCAAGCCATGTTCGATCGCCACGTTCGGGACCCTGAGGAGAAGATCTACGGCCGCGGCTACGTCTACACTGGAGGCAGCGTTTGCCCTACTGCATGACATATGTCAGACCTGATGGGTGGCGTCAACCCGCCAGTGAGTCTCTAACCCTGGGAAGGACGCATGCGGTCATGCTTGTTGCCAATCTTGAAAAACAACACAATCAAGTCACCCATATACACCGATACACCGATTGCCGTCTATTTAAGGTTTGGGCTTGGTTTAGGGTTCGTTCAGGGTTTGTTTAGGGTTGGTTTAGGGTTGGTTTAGGGTTGGTTTAGGGTTTGTTTAGGGCTGGTTTAGTTTAGGGTTTTTTTAGGGTTGATTATAGGGCGGCGTAGACACAGCGATCGCCGCAACGGCGTATCGGCGTAACACAGCGATCGGCGTAACGGCCTATTGGCGCAGGCACAGCGATCCGCGTAACAGCGTATCAGCGTATTTACGATTATACAGACCCAAATCCCGAACGCGCTGCTTTTTTGGCTATAAGTTTTAAAGAGATAATAAATTATATAACAATATATAATTAGATTAATTATGATAAAGCCACAGAATATATTATAGACTTATCGTCTATTTCCTTTTGCGGGGTGCCCATGAAAAAATGGTGCAGGGGATGAGATTTCCCAGAAGATCCTGGAGCTGGCTCAGCCGAGTCTCAGGGAAGGCGAAGGGCGGCCGGGCCAGCAGTGACATAAAAAAGGGATTTGATTGGAATATCAAAGGGAATAGCTATGAATGGTAGGGATGTTGAATTGTCAAAGATATGGGACTACATATTATGTATCATTATGTATCTATATATATATATGCATGTATGCATGTATGTATGCAATCAGGCAAATCTATGATATGATGGGGAAGATCCAAAACACTTCCATGTATGGGGAATAAGTATAAATGATCAATAGAATGCCCATGAAATCTCGATCATTTGATGGGACTCTCATGGAGAATAACTATGAATGATCTATGAATGATAGGGACTTATGGGGGATTGTTTGTCAAAGATATGGGGATATCATTGATAAATGATGGTTGGTCGATGATTAGTTCGGGGACTACAATTGGAGATTATTCACAATCCATGAGCGGGCAATCCCGTTCGCAACCAACCAGGTTTTGAAATGATGACACAGGGTTTTGAACACTGCTCAATTGAAAATGTTTGAAGGCCAAGGCGATGTCACACTTATTGATACGTGTCTGTGGGTACTATAATACATGATAGAAAGAATAAATATATAGATAGATTCTTGATGTTTATCAAAGCTTTCAAATGCAGCAGTTAGTGTCAGCTGATATCCCACTTGAACCCAAGTATATATAGTGAATGGCGAACTGGCTGACTAGGGCCAGAAACCACCGAAAACAACGGCGTTGGAATGGCAAGGGCCTCTATGGCTTGAAGGCACAGATTCTCAAATAGGATCAGCATTTGCCAAACAAAGGGAGTGATGCGAAACTAGCTGATGAATTTGGGGCGGATTGATCTGAGAAGGTGAGAACTAATTGAACACCACTGCCCTCCGGCAATTAATTTGTTCCATAGTGGTACATGGCTATGATATATATATATAGATGGCTCATTCATAGACGATTTATAGACTGTACCTATTAAAGTGACTATGGCCATTGCCATAGCTATGTCAAATTATCAGAGGTTACCACTGGGTACCAAAACCGTCAAAAAGACTCAGAGTCAAAGGTTTCTTTTGTCCCAGAGATCACCAAGAGTCTAAAATCAGCTGGTTGTAGCCGATTTTCATCTCCATCATTTCAGACTTTCCGACTGTTATATCTATTTTATCGTTGACAGGTTTCCACAAGAAAGAACAACAACAACACGACACACCTTCTACATTTAGAATTCATGCTCGGCACAATACATTTGGTAGTGTATATTTATAGGTGATTCCTCATATTGATCTTCAAAACTGTTGATTGAGTAGGGATGAGCTCTTCAATCTCATGTTGGCGCCGCAGGTGCCTCTGTGCTGGACATTGGCTTCGGCGCTGGGGGCACGGCCTACTACTTGGCACAACACTGTCCAGGCCTATGGTGGGGAGGAGGATGGGGAAGTGGGGGTGGGGGGGTGGGATGGTGGGATGGTGTTTACGGATTTGTGTACTGATTTTTCTTTTTGAGATAGCTAGTTGGTGGTTTCAAAGATTCTGTTTGCTTTTTTTTTTTACACCCTTTGGGATGATGATCCAAATTGATGAATATTCGGTTGAAACTACCAACCAGTTATGTGTTTTATGTGTTTTTCATGATGATTTTCTTGGGTGGTGGGCCGTTTATTGGAAGATTGAGACATGGGACTACCACTTATGGGACTGCCACTTGGTTACCGGTTCTCGTTGATGTCACATTTAAATGTATTCAAATGTGGTTGATTCCACTTCATCCATGTTGAGCCCTCCAAAATCGTGGTTCATGTGGCTATGGATGAAAGGGATGAGGCCCACTAAATCTTAGCTATTTAACCTTAGATGAATCTGTTATGCCATCGTGCCAGCTCCCTAGCTCCCCAAAAAATAGTGGTTGACATGTCCACATCTAAGAAATCACACTAGAGTTCCTTCTTTGGGCCATCCAGATCAACCCATTCCAACGGTTTCGACCTTCAACAAGCCGTAGCTTCTGACGAGGTGTTTACGTGCACGGCATCAACTGGAGCTCCGAATTGGCTTCCTTTAATGCGGGTCGATTGCCACAGGTAGCTTTGAAGTGGGAAGTGGGGCACAACACCACCCCAAAACAACACTCTAACATACTTTGACTATGACAATAAGATATAATAACTATGACTATGACTACAGTACAACTACGTATAACTTATTGGGAGGTCAAGCGGGAACTATTAACTGTTTGCACCGATGACAAGCCCATGTAGGAACTCCACATTGACTTCAGGGAACATCGTAGGCGGACTGGCCTGACCTTTTGGGACGAAAAGTTGGAAAGTGTGGTGAGAGTTTGGAGGGCTGAAGTTCATTCTTGCCATGAACTTCCCTGGCACAATTTGCTTCGCACTGAATGCTTTCGAATAGCAGGCTCCCAATCTTGATGGTCAGGCCTAACCCCTGGATCATCATCATGATTATGATTATGATGATGATGATGATGATGATGATGATGATGATGATGATGATGACGATGACGATGACGACGACCCCAATCCAGTGCTATTTCCGAACGTCTTGAAGCCAACCATCACCCACGAGTTCTCCATGGCCCGCAGCCTTTCAAGCCTCCGGGTGCCCCATGGCGGCGCGCCCGGAGCCCTTGGAGCCGGAGCCCTTCGCCCCGCCGCCGCGGTCCGGCTCCGCCATGGGCTGCAGCGGAAGTCGCTCGGACTTGGTGAAACCGCAGGACCTGCTGACGGAAGCTTCGGAGGTTCGAACAGAGGCAGGATGGCAGGGCAGTTGCAGCGATTTTTCACGGAAGTTGGAGGAATTTTCAAGGGATTCTGAGGGAATGTCGCAGGGATTTTCGTGGCTGCAGGGCGCATGACATATGATTCTGCGGATTTATATGTGGCATGTCAGGCAAGTGGGCGATAGTGGCCGTCAAGTTTGAGAGATTTGATCTACCAGTTTCATTTGGAAATGTTATAGAAGGACTGTGGTGCATGCGAGGTTAATGAATGAATTTCCAGCCATCGCACCGAGGACCCAAGTCCAGCCATAAAACGTCATAAAATGTAATAAAAGATCGTAAGAATCATCGCAAGAAACATCATAAAACATCATAAAACATCACAAACTACAACAATGCACAAACACATGAACTATTTGTAATTGCATGAGCATCATGTATTACATAATGTTACATATAGAATGCGCATGTGTGTTCCGCAACTCAGATCTCCAGGAGACGAGTCCCTTGAAGCCCTTGGCCCAGCCAGCGGCGGCCAGCGCGGCGGAGCCGGCCTTGCCTGGCGAGGCGGAGCCTATCATCGAACTGGTGAAGGAAACCAAGGGGGATGACGAAGCCAAGGAGGAAACCTGGATGGATCATGGATGATACCCTCCAAGTAAATTAACATAGACCCTGCCATGAAAAAAAGGGTTGGAAGGTTAATTTCCACCAAAATGGTGTATTCTCTGGGTCTATGTTGATTTACCAGAGGGTAATTGATATCTGATCGAAGGAAGTTTAGAAGTCAAACTTCCGACTTATGGACAGATGCCGCAACGGCTGTGGGAAGAGTCAGAGAAGAGAGAGTCAGGAGAAAGAAGACCAAAGTGCGCGAAAAGGTAGAAAAGGAACTACGGATAATACATGTCTAATTATATATAGTGTTAAGTATATTTAGTCATTATAGTGATACACACACACACACACATATGCATACAATGTATACATATATTTGTACATCTATATGTACGCCTTGTTTCAAGATCAATTTCCGTACAGTCTCAGTAGATGATTTTCATGGATGTGTTTTTGCTTTTTGCGGGAGAATCATGGAACATTTGTGGAAATCCGGAAACTAATTATGGTTTGTACACCAGTAGTTATGGGGGGGGTGCCGGCAGTTTTTCCCTGGAACCAATTCGATTGGAATTTTGGATTCGGGGTTCCATGGTTCTTTTTTCCTCCCGGATTGATCTTTGTGCTGCTGTTGATGATGCTGTCTTGCTCATGTTTTTTTTGCTGACTTATTTTTTGTTGGGAATTGGAGACGAAACACCCATGAAATAAGTTTAGTCTCTAGCAGGGGGCCTCGGAAACCAAAAGAACCACGAGGTAACTGAAGCTGCCACCATGGAAACAGTGGCGAAGGAAGATCACGAGGATCCGATGGCCCAGGCTGCTTCAGAACCGTTGGAAGAAGTCGCGGCAGTGGCGAAGGAAGATCATGCAGATCCTACTGCCCAGGCTGCTTCAGAACCGTTGGAGGAAGTCGAGGCAGAGCCGGAGGTGAAGGAAGTGAAGTGCGAAGAACCGGAGCTCAGTTGGTTTGACTCCGCAACAGCCGGTGACCTGAAGAACTTGAGTCTACATGTGACTCGTTGGTGGGTTTGATGTTGATCTCGCAGATGTTTTGTTTTTTTTGGTGCAAGGTTTGGTCACTTGAGATCCGCCGAGCGGGTTTGCAGCCGAAAATTCAAGGTTGAATTGTCACAGCAATTTGGACTCCGGTGGCTAGACTTTTTTTGAATTTCCATGAGTTGTCGTTTTTTATTTTGGTATCCATCTCAATTATCTCAAGGTTTAGGTTTCTAAATTCCACTACAGATTGTCGACTTTAATCAACTTTCTGATGTTCACTGGAATCAGTGGGGTCATCAACCCCATTCTGACTGATAAATGATGTTTAGACAATTAAACATATTAAACCTTAAAACATATACTGGCACCCCAAATTCTCTTGATTTGTGCCATGTAAAACCAGTTCTTCTCGGTGCTTCATGGCCATCCCCGAGGTGACTTTGGCCACCAACAGCGGCAGCGCCGCGTCCTTGCTGGACTCGACTTTCGGCGAGGAGCGCAGCACGGCACTGCACCTCTCGGCGCAGCAGGGCCACGTCGAGGTGTGTCGCTGGCTGCTGGCGGCGCGGGCGGAAGCGCAGGCGATCACTCGGAAGATGCGCGGCGCAGGGCCGGCAATGGGGGTGGATTTGGGGATGGCACCTGGCCACCAGATGCAGAAAGGGGCAAATTCCAAATCGGAGAATCTGGTGCAGATTTCACATGATTTAGATATTTCTATACATTTCCACTTTTTTTTTGGTGGTTCATCGTGTTTTTCCATTAAAGTGGGCCAAGGGACTTGATATGGGGTGGTAGTTTGCGTTTGTTTGGTTGGGGCAGGGGGCATCTTGTTACGGCCATTCACGGGCCAGCATAACGGAATGCTACCCTAATTTTGGCTGCATTTGCATAGGAGATGATGATAGCGGATAGGGGGTGAGTTTTTTTAATTTGTAAACGGGCGTTTTTTTTGATTTCTGCTAGTTTATTGCTTGATCTAGTTTTAGTTGGGGGAACTGCCATAGATTCAGCCAAAAGTGGAGAACATGCTTCGATTCTGGCCTGCACTCCCAAAGGCCGTCATTTTTTGCAACATGTGTAAAGATAATGACCCACATCAACAATGGATATTTCTTTTAAAGTAATATATCAGGCACACTTTTCTCTTAAAACAGCATTCCAGCAACTCTCTTCTAAGAACACCATTCTGAAACCGTTCTCAAAAAGACAACATTCCAGCAACCCAGGAGCATGTTCATTTTGATCTCCCTAGTCACCAAGGAAAGCCACAGCGCTTCATTTGGCGGCAGCTGAGGGGCATATGGAGGCAGATCTGAAGAAATTCCAGGAGGATTGGTGGGACAATTTGCATATCATTTTACACCGTAGATATCTGTAGAATTTTGTAGATGTTGATCCATCTACTGTATAATCATTTATAGATTATATTATATTTGCCATATTATACTTTATACCCCTGTTTTTTACTCTGTATACATCAATGTGCATGTTTAAATGGAACATCCATCATGTTGATCCACTTTTAGAGCGTATAGAGATCGATGTTTTGTTGTTTTTTCCCATTGAAACTTGGCGTTGTTCCATTGCCACGTTTGATCACCAGAGGGCACGGGACCACAGGTTTGTATAAATAGATTGTAGACCCATGGAGTTCATTGGGGCCTTCAACGAGCTCACCATGGAAGTTCCGGCCAATGCGGCCACAGAATCGGAGAGGCCAGTCATCCAGGCCCTCTGCAGAATGATATGGACTTGTTGACCATTGGTACAACCAACCCAAGTGGCTTGCGCTCCAAAGAACCTCTAGCAGTTGAACAGGGCTGCGGAATTTGGAGCTATGCTGAGACACAGCTTTCCAAAGTAACTCAGCGAACCACAGCCAAAGCATTGAAATGGGCAGCTCGTCAAAAAGATCGCCATTTACGAGTTCACTATGGTGCTCCTGCTGCACTCCGAGCCCGTTCCTCCTGGGCCGGCACCTGGACAGGCGTGGCAGTGACCAGTGACTTCCCATCCAGAATCTTGCAAGTGGATTGGCCAGCTGAGATTTGGGAGTGGCCGGGTTTTGGCCACACAACATCATTTGGGAGCCCATCTGATCACGGTAGTCACCATGTATGGCCTACCTCGAGGCCCCACCTGGCCCAGGGCAGCTGCTCTCACCAATGATATCCTGGACTATATCACTCGTCAATTTGTGATTGGATACCAAGGGATAGTTGTCATCTCTGGTGACTTCAATTTCAGCCCCCAAGAGCCTCCGAGCTTTGCCACTTGGCAAGCATACGGCTACATGTCTGCTCAGGAGCTTGCATATCAGCGCTGGTCACAACCCAAATCCCCCACATGTAAAGGGGCAACTGAGCGAGACATGTTGTGGCTCTCGCCGCAAGCCAGTGCCATCTGCCAAGCTGTTGCAGTTGATGAAATCTTTCAAGATCATGCTTCAGTGTCCGTGCGGTTGAACATTGAGCATCTTCGATCTTCCATTTCTACCTGGCCCCGGCCACGTGAGCTGCCATGGAACAACATCCACCTTGAAGAGTGGCATCAATCTTGTCAATCCATTGACATACCACACCCTTCTGACTCCACGCAGGCCTTGACTGAGCTCGCTAAGTCTTATGAAGATTCTCTGACTGGCTTCATCAGTGATTTCCCATCGGCCAAACTGACGAATGCGCACTGTGGGCGTGCCCAACGTCTTCAACCAGCCAAAGTTCCTCCTTCCCAGCGTCTATGTAGGGCAAGCAGACAAGGGGAGGCCCGGCTAGTCGCCGACAATGTGGGAAATGCTGTTCTTGTTTGGTTCAAACAATTGAGAAGACTGCAGAGTTATCGACATGCGGCCTGCGCCGGAAATCAACATCCAGCGGCGGTCCAATATAGAATTGAGCTCTGGTCATCTATCAGAAGAGCACGTGGCTTTGAACATTCCTTTGCTGACTGGTGGTTGCGACAAGATTTTGTGACCGCTCTTGGCCCATTGCCTACGCAGCCTCCAGATGCATCCACTGCCATTTTGATCTACCAGGCATTTCACCATGTCTTCAGAGATTTTGAGCATTGGCATCTTCAGCAGCGACAACAAGTTCTTCAAGCCAAATATGACAAGACGATGAAAGGCCTTTTCCAAGATTTGCGCAAAGCACGACCTGATCAAGTGGAGTCGTTTTGGGCGACTACTTCCTATGAGATCAAGGCCATCAAGCCAACCACCTGCAGTGTTCTACTGCATCAAGCTGCCCCAGCTGGTGTGGATGGCCATTGGTTTTTGCATGGCAAGCAGCTGGCGGTGGAGGGTTCGGTTGAAGAGTTGTTGGTTTTTTCCTCCATGCCTGACATTGCAATTGGTGACTGCATTGAGTTTCACACTCACACTTCCACTGCATCACAAGTTCATCAGCAGCTGGCAGCATTTTGGAAGCCAAAATGGTCTTGCGACATGACTCAGCAGGAGGAGACCTGGCATCGCATGACACACTTTGTCAAGGATTACATGCCGAAACTTCCTTTGACATTGCCACCCCTCACTGTTGCGATGTGGGATCAAGCCCTCAAGCGCCTCAAGCCTCAGGCGGCCAGGGAAGCAGATGGCTGGGCACGACTTGACTTGATCCATATGCCATTAGCACACAAGACCCGGCTCCTGACTTTGCTGACAGCCATTGAAGAGAACAAGGTTCCATGGCCTCGACAACTTCTTGAAGGTTTGGTCATCGCCATCTCTAAGTGCGAAGGGGCCAATGGCAAGCAGAGTCAGCGGTTTTGGTTGTGCCGGATGCATACACAGAACTCTTCTATTTGCTCGTATACCTGTTACATGCATAGAACTTTCTCTTNCCAATGGCAAGCAGAGTCAGCGGTTTTGGTTGTGCCGGATGCATACACAGAACTCTTCTATTTGCTCGTATACCTGTTACATGCATAGAACTTTCTCTTTGCGTTTAGAGCTGTTACTTTTACAAGCGTCGTTGCTTTCATTGCTTTTCCCCAAACAGCGTTTCCGCACTGAGGGGTTCTTACGGTAATGGCAAAGGCTTGGTGTAGTCAAGGTGGATGGGCCTTTGTCCTGTAAATTGTCGCATAAATTGAGGTGTTGCCAAGCCGTTTTTTTTTTGAGATCTTGTATTGGGACATCATAGATCTCAAATGCAGAGTTCTTACCAAGAGGTCTCGTGCATAGATCTTCCCAAGAGAGCTTCTAGAGAGATCTCATAGCGAGGGCGTGCCAAGAGAGCTTTTAGCTCTTGTGATGAGACCTTGCCAGGACTCTTCTTTTGGAGAGCTTGTACAGAGACNCTCATAGCGAGGGCGTGCCAAGAGAGCTTTTAGCTCTTGTGATGAGACCTTGCCAGGACTCTTCTTTTGGAGAGCTTGTACAGAGACGCATAGAGATATTGTTGCAGACGTCTTGCCAAGAGGTATCTTACAGAGATCTTTCCAAGAGAGCTGTTTGGAGAGTTTCTATACACATCTCATAAAAAGATCTTGCCAAAANTTGCCAAGAGGTATCTTACAGAGATCTTTCCAAGAGAGCTGTTTGGAGAGTTTCTATACACATCTCATAAAAAGATCTTGCCAAAAGACTCCCAAAAGATACCTTATACTTATACAGAAGTTTTGCTAGGACATCATCATTGTCTTCGCAACGTCATCTTCCTCATTCTCAGCCTCATCGTCCTCAACGTCACCGTTCTCAACATCACCATCTTCCCTTTCATTATCCACAACGTAAATCTCATGTACCTCATCATCATGATCCNTTCTCAGCCTCATCGTCCTCAACGTCACCGTTCTCAACATCACCATCTTCCCTTTCATTATCCACAACGTAAATCTCATGTACCTCATCATCATGATCCTCAACAGTATCATCTTCATCGTAGTAGTCATCATCATCATCATCATCATCATCGTCTTCACTCTCATTATTATCATACATTGTCATACATTATCATATATTACCCTCACATGTCCGGTACTGTTTGAGGCCTCTTCCAACCGAGTGTTGTATGTAGATGTTTTTTCTATTGGTCGATCGAAGTAGTAAGTGGTCGAGCGATTCTTTGCATACCGTGCCATCACATGGAGCCAACTTTTTGCAGCTCTATTTCACTGTCTCGTTGCAGTTCTCCTTTTTTTTCGGTGCTCGGGGCGACTTATGGCAACGTGGTTTGATCTTGCGTGCGCGTGGGCCTTACTGGAGGAGTATCTCGGCTGGTTGCCTTGTCTGGCGTTGCACGCTGCGCATCGTCATTGCCAGCCGACGCCTGAAAGCCGGGAGAGAATCCGGCANGCGGAGTGCGGCTTTCGTTTGGCTCGGATTCATTACGTGAGCTTTAGCATGCTGGTGCAGATTTTGGACACGGCTGCCTTGGCTTTGCTGCTTCGCTTCGACAATGCAGCCGTTCTTGGACCGTGGTGGCACGGCCGTGTCTGGCCTCGCGTGGAGCTGCGAGTAGCGGTCCGGTACCGGCCTCAGCAGCCGCGTCGGGCGTGGACCACTGGCTTTCGGGGAAGGCCCATCAGTGCCGAACGGCTGATGACTGCATTCCCGTGCCGTGCTTTCGAGATGGTGCTGCCCGAAGTGCAGGAACGCGGCCAATATTTTCAGCTGCACCGCCTTCGAGCTCGTCGGCGCACGCAGATCGAGGGGGTCGTGGAAGGAATGTTGATAGAANTATTGCTCATCCTTTTGATCCGGAAGAAGGAGCGGACAGTTATTCTTCGGGTTCTGATTGAGTCTTGATGCGCGTCGTATGGAATCTTTGCATTTCGTGACCCTATTTCGCTGAGAATGCGATGGACAGCGATGGTCAAGGATGGGCTTGACCACAGGCAGGTAGTTTTTTTTCCTTCAAATTGCAATGTACAGATACTATTGTATTTCCGCGTCTGGTAAAAACGGGCACAGAGAACAGTTTTTGCTGATGCGAAAATGGCGTTTTCGATTCATCCCA
>BGPT01000340.1:188915-211295 GCA_003297045.1 Symbiodinium sp. clade C Y103 | reverse complement strand
GACGCAGTCGAGGAGCTGTGTCGTGCGCAGCTACGCAGCATCCTCCGGTACCAGCAGCAGCTGCCGCCTGAGCAAGGCGTTCGACGCCAACTCCACGTGTTGGAGGGACGATTGGGCGGCTGGTCTCTGCAAGTGCGCGTGATTCGCGAGGTCACGGCGCTTGCAGTGGACTGANGGGACGATTGGGCGGCTGGTCTCTGCAAGTGCGCGTGATTCGCGAGGTCACGGCGCTTGCAGTGGACTGATCCTTTGCTTGCATGCCTCCCCCAAAGAGCGGTAATTCGTCGGCGTCCGAAGAAAAGGCGCGGAGCGCGTGTGCTCGACCGGGAGGACCGAGTGGTCGGTTGTTCGAAATTGAAATCACGCTTCAAAGGATTGTCTTTCGAAACAATTGTTTGGGTTTTGTTCCACCACAAATTCTCACGTAACGGNTACACCCAAAAGGAGTTAAAGGGGTAAAAGGGGTTTACCAAAGTTCACCCACCAACAACCGGAGTAAAAGGGGTAAAAGAGTGTTACTCAAAGGGTTTCGTTTATTTTGGGGTTTGGGTTTGGTTTGGTGTTTGCTTAGGGTTCGTTTAGGTGTGTTTTTAGGGGTTGTTTAGGGGTTGTTTAGGGTTTGATTATTTAGGGTTGGGTATAGGGCACCGTAAACACAGCGATCGGCGTAACGGCGTATCGGCGTAAACACAGCTCAGGCTATCGGCGATCCGCGTAATGGTGTATCGGTGTAAACACAGCGATCAGCGTAACGGCGTATCGGCGTAAACACAGCAATCGGCGTATCGACGCATCGGCGTATCGGCGTATTTACGGTTACGGACCCCTGATGTTTTTATACAAGAAAAATAGGTCTTGCAACCTGGCATTTTACAAGGTGAGAATTTCGAGTGCTTGTTGGGGACTTGGGCACGCGTTTTATATAGTCCAGTTATTTGTGTTTTTTTATATAGTCGAGTTATTTGTGTTTTATTTTTTTGCATACATATTACAATTTTAATGTTGACTACACAATGCCTGTCTTGGGTCGGCTTTCAGTAGACCCGGGGACGTCAAAAATCAGACGAGCAGGTGGTGCCTTATATTATAGAAATCATGTCGCTAGTATTACAACATGTTTTTTCTTTAAGAGTTTTTGTTGGGCCCTACCCCCACCAATTTATACTTATAAAACTTGGTTCCAAGCCGTCCCCTGAAATTTCATCCGGGATTATTTATATTATATATTTGTCGTGTATTTATGCATTTTTATATTTATAATATAGATCTCTATATATTTATACATATTAAATCGATACATTTAATTATTTATATACTTATATATTGGTATACTTGAATATTTGTACATAATATGCACATCTGTAAATCATTCTGTATCTGCCCTTCTGTGGAAAGGGGGGTGGCCATGGGCACGAATCCGAGGTTTTCAAGATCACCGACACGCCCATATTTCACAGTGCTGGTTGGCACTTCCGCTTCAATGCTGGTTTGAAGCTGGCGACGGTGAACATCAAGGACGGGAAGCACGGGGAATCTAACCTGGCTGAATGGAAAATCCATACTAAAACGATGGGAAAACAATGGAAAATCAGATGCACACAGATACACATGAGGATTTTCAAGCACGCCAGGTTGGGCGCTAGACAAATTTGGCTGGCTGAAAAACAAAGAAAAAAGGAGGAACAAACAAAGAAGACAGGTCAAATGTTGATTTTCCATTGACAGGCTAGTGGCAAGGTGCCTGAAGCGTAAGGCAACATGACATGGGGATATTCACAGTAACCGTGTGTGAGATGTGTGATGTATGTGATAAGGAGTCTGGCATCCTACAGCTCTAAGGTGACATGTGTTCATTGGTATGAAGAAGGGTGGCCAGGCAGCTCCACTTCTAACGTTTGATCCAATCATGCAACTTGGAGGCTTTGAAACTAGGGACTTTTTTTCTGCCCAATCATAGGATGGTCCCAAGTGACTGTCTTTGAGGGTGGGTCGCTCAACCACCTATTTGTCATTCCTGGTCAATCTTCACGTTTTTGTTGCTGACATTGGAAACCATTTGCTGAGAGACTCAACCACAATTTCTTGATACAGGGAACCGTAGGGAGCCTTTGTTTAGTCTAATCGCGGCTGGTTCAACCGCCCTAACAAGTGATGTTTGATTAAGGAGAGAAGGACATCCGACGCCATCCCCTAAGAGGAGCTGGGCTACATCGTGCCCGAGGAAGTGGCCGCGTCGGATATGAAGTTCCCCCATTGGACCACGGAAATCCGCCTGCCGTTCAAACAGGAGCTGGGAGACGATGAGAAGGCCCTGCTTCAATTCTGCAGGGTGACTGGATTTGGCAAATGACCTCCTCAAAACACATCCCTCCCAGAGTTGGTCGGAAAGGAACATATGGCCTCCGACTAATTTCTTAAAATCGACACGAATCGAGGCTCAGATGGGTAACATGGTAAGATTGGTTTCTCCGGCCAGGCACTTTTGATCGAGGACTTTAAAGCCTTGGACGGCACCCTTCTGTTGAACCTCAACAAACTCAGGCGGGAGACGTTGAGGTTGAGTATGAGCAATTGGGGGTCATGTTGCTCATCCCAAACCAGGGTATATATCCAATAGTAAACCACCAACTTCGGGTCGTTTACAATTAATTAGGTTGATCACGAAACGACCTGGGTAGAGAGCAGTGGGGGTGAGAACCGTTGTAAAACCGCATGCCAATTAGGACAATCACCATGTCCCTAAGAATGGTTGGGGATTTGATGTCTTTGTGTTTGAAATTTGAGGACACGAAGGCCAGGCGAGGCAGTGGGCCTGTCCAAGTTCAAAAGAGACATCTATTCTATTTCATGTAATTTATTCGTTTAAGGGAATATCGGCAAGAAACCCCTTCCATCCGGTAATCAAACATGGCAATGGGAAATCCCCCTTTTTAATCGGAAGATTATCTACAAATAGGAGATTTCCTATTGCCATGTTTGATCACCAGAGGGTATATTTTCGCACTGAATTCCAACCTTTCCTCCATATTGTTCCATTAAAATCCTGAAGCCAATCCATTGAAATTCCACATGCATAGCATATCTGGCCCCACTGTTTGAAAACAGGGTACCCCCAGAATGCACGTTTTCAGACACACCTTTTTGGATCCTTTTGGAGGGGTTATTCCATGTTATTCCATTGTATAGCTGTATCTCATTATATCCCATTGTTTCCTTCAACTTTTCCCATGATCATTGCTTTTGTACCGCCATATTTTTGTTGGTGAAATCAGCACAAAAACAATGTCAAATGAGGTTAAATCGTTACAAACCACCCATTTGCAAAGCTCCAGGTGCCTGGTGCTTCAGCAGTGCAACTCCTCGCAGCTCTCCGCGGAGGACCGGCCCCTCCAGGCCGCGGGAAGCGGACGCTGCCTGCGCTCCGTGGATCTGTGCCCGGTGCAGCACTACGGGGAGGTGTACTGGAGGCCGGGGGTCCCGGGGGCGGAGGCAAGTCATGGGGGGTCCCCAAGTCACCAGAGGTTTTCACTACTGAAATGGTCTGACTTGGATGATTTGGGGGGTAGCCTCTTGTCTTGGGAAAGCTGACGGGCATAATGGGCTCTTCCAGAAACTGGTTGACTGGTTGAACCATGTTGAACCTCCAATTTTGACTTTAAATCTGGTAAAGTTCGAAGTAATTTCGGGTTAGCTGCCCCAATCACTAAACACAACATGATAAGACATATGGGCGTAAATGGGGTTACAAGCGTTCCAAGTTTTGAGCGTGACAATCTCTGCAAAGATGTTTCTAAATGGGATCCTCAATCCTCTAATCACCGGGTGATTTATACCAGGGAGATAGTGTGGAATAACTCAGTTCTCAATGTGGGAGCAGGGCGCATCAATTGCGGGGATGAAGGCCCCAGAAACATGTACATGAATTGGGTTTGGATGTGAACTTCTGAGCCAGGCTGAAGGGAGTTTGTCGAGTGGAAAGGTCTTTGCCCACTGCACGCCGCAAAATGATTGAAATTTTGATAACTGTGAGCGCGCAATGAAAGTTCCCCCATCCTATTTTTACTGTATATGCTACTATCCTGAAGCGAGTTGACGCCAATTCAAACCAGCTTTACTGCAGGCTCGTTCAGATCAGTGTCAGTGACGGCGAGGTACGGAATTGGTCACTGGGGCAGCAGATGGAGATAAAAATAGCAGCTTGAACATGCTCTATGATCTATGGCAAGAAACGGATTCATTGCCATGCTGCTCTCACACCCTCTCTTCGCATTGTAATTGCTGTAATTACAGTAATCTTTTGAATCCTTGCATGATGATCCTAACCAAAACAATCCCAAACATTGGGTTTTGATGCCCCACCCGGACTCAAACCCTTTGAACTGCCCTTAGTCAAACCAGCGAGGCTCTGCGTGGAGGGAGCCTTTCCCTTCAGCAACAAAGACCGTAAGATGGTGAAGCTCAAGATCTCGTTTCCGCTGCCGGTGCCGTGGGGTGATGGGCCGCGATGTCAAAGACCCAGAAGAACTACAAGCGGGTCCTGGTGATTTTAAGCATTGGCCTTCCAAGTTTTGGCAGATTTCAAGTTTCAAGTTTGACCCAGAAATTGACATAAGATGAAAGGCAAGGGCTGAAATTGGCAGACGACATGTGAGAACTTCAAACAGCGCGTTTAGATTGTCCTTGGACACAACCAATTTGGCACCCTGCGTCAGTTTATGTGACAATCGGCAGGTCTTTACTAGATAAACCACCTACATTTCCGGATAATTTCCCACTGCTACACGTTTCAAAGTGGGATAGCCATCAAGAGGGGTGGCATTTGTTAATTCTCCCACCCACTAAGCCAATCACTAGCTCTTCAGGAACCAATCATTGGGGGGCCATCCCAAGTGAAGGTTGGGGTGAAGAAAATCAATTGTAGCTGGAAGTTGCCAATCTTGGTACCAGGTGAAAGGAAGCTTATTGGAGTGGCAAGAGGAGAGCATCAGGGCAAGACCGTCTCGACCCCCTCGACCCCCTCAAGATCCAAACTGACTGGTAAATCCACAAAAGAGACAAGAGGGGAATCGACGCATCAGGTTTCTGAGGTGCTTGCCAGCAAGTCACAGAACACCACCTTGACCAGAGTGTATGAAAGATTCTGACGAAACGGATTTGGCGAGCGATGTCAGATATGTGTCAGTTTTGATGTCCCCACTTGACATGGTGAATTCCAAGATGATCATTTGGCATTAAAGCCAGCGGCCAAGCCACCCAGCAGCGGTAGCAGGACGAACAACCGACTCCACAGCAGACCTTCTGTTATTTGCCCCTCCGCTCCTTCGGATGGCGTGTGGTGCTTCATGCCAACTTCAACGTCACCGCCTCCAGGACAAGTTTGGGCCGTTGTGGGCGGGCTGTGCGGTTCCCAAAGATGTCACACCATCAACTTGCAGGCAGGATGCTTGCACCTGCCCCTTTCGCAGGAACGCGTTGCACTGCAGCGCATGGAATGTCAAAATCAAGGAGCTGTTGCCCAAGATGATGTGTTGGTGCCAGCGCATCATCCAGGACAAGTAAGCACGTGCTGCTGCTGGTGGTGGTCCATCCTTTTTGGCGAGCTGTTGGGTGGGGAGTTTCCATATGTTTCTACCTATCACGATGCGGAAACCTGATCAAGTTTGGGTTGGACCCACCCCAATACGTCAAGAGCGTGCTCGGATCCTGATTGAAAATTTGGAGCAGAAATCTAAATAGACAGCTCCAGAAAAGACAACAGCAAATGTCATTTTTTTCATATTTTTTTCCATCTGGCTGTTGCTCCCATCCTTCTTGAAATCCACATAGTCCACCACCTTGCCAGGGTGTACTTCAATTTCAATCAGAACTACCATGAAGTAGCCACTTTCCCAATACTTTCCCAGGTTTCACCTTGGATTTCACCGGGCTGCAGGAGAAGCTAATGCCTTCAGCATGGGCTGCGCCCTTTAGCCCCCTGCCCTGGTTGGAGCCAACTTCCGCGCTGGATGAAACGCGGCCGCCGCGCACGGTGCCCTATGGCTATTTTCTGCGCTTCATGCCTGTGCCACTTGGCCATGGGTGAGGTGGGCTTGTAGCTATAACTTCCAGGTGTGAGTTCCATTGACATTCCTTCATATATCTTGATGATTCTTGATGTAGTTTAAAGTTTAAGATATCCCATCAAACATTGAACATGGAGTGTTTTTTGATGTTCTGTGTCTTTTTATCACTGCGGGATAGGAGCAAGGATTGGCCATGCTTCGGGTCAAGCCTCTCCTAGTTTCTTGCAACTTCACCTGGCACAGGTAAACCAAATTAACTAGAAAATATAGATTGATTGACCATGATTGACCCATGGAAGCCGAAGATGGAGAGTTCCCATCAAGCGAGGTGAAATGACAAAAAAAGGGCGCTTAGAATGCTCGAAAAAGCATAGAAAACAACAATCGTCACGACATCGCCATTCACGCCATGTACGTTGTAATATCCACCAGCCTAGTCCAGAAGACAAGCACTGAGGCATGGAGATTTCGACGGCAACTTCTTCAAAGGAACCGAGATGAAGATTTGGCAGCAGCTAAAGCAGGAGAAATGCGTCCTGTGAACCGACGCTGATTCATGGGATGTCACTGGAAAGGCGGGCGCTCTCTGTTCTGAAGGGCAAGCATGAACATGTCCTGCGCCCGGCCTATTTTTCGTACATATGCACACACACACACACATTCAGAATCACACACGCACACACACAGATCTATCCATATAAACAATGCACAGAGAGAGAGAGAGAAATACATATTGTATCCTATTGTCCTCGTACATATTTGCATGCAAATGAATAACTATAATTACCAAACATGACCAAACCATACATTCACACACACACACACATTCACATATATATATATATATATATTTAGGGTGTTCAGTTCTCAGTTCTCGGTGCACAGGAAAGGTTTGCCAGGCTCTTTGCCCGCACTTTCCCTTGGGCAGTTGCGAGCTGTTGGGTCTTCACCAGCTCAGGTCTGAGGAAGGATGTTGGATGCAGCCCCGCTACATCTTTCAAGCACCCGAAGTCATGAAGAAGGCCCAAGGGGGCCATGTTCCGCACGCAGAACACCTGTCTTGTTTAATGGGCTGTAACTGGGTTTATACACATGTTTATGCTGGGGGGCCGAAAACCGAATGTGTAGGCGTGCGCATTTTTGTTATAGACGGGTGGGGTGGGTTCGGGTGGGTGGGTTGATAACGTTCATTTGCACTTGCACACATGCGTCATGCTACGCTACAGATGTCTTCTCTTGCGCTTGCACACATACGTCATGCTACGCTACAGATGTCTTCTCTTGCACTTGCACACATATGTCATGCTACGTTATAGACGGGTGGGGTGGGTTGGGGGGGTGGGCTGATAACGTTCATTTGCACTTGCACACATACGTTATCATACGTCATGCTACGCTCAAGATGTCTTCTCTTGCACTTGCACACATACGTCATGCTACGCTACAGATGTCTTCTCTTGCACTTGTACACATATGTCATGCTACGGTATAGACGGGAGGGGTGGGGAGGGGTGGGGATGGCTAATAATGTTGATTTGCACTTGCACACATACGTCATGGTCCGTTAACATGTGTTTGTGTGCCCCTGCCTGTCCAAAGGTAGCTCGTTGTTGTGGCATCGATCATGACTCATGACTTTGTCAACCATTCCACAGGCCAGTTTTCAAAGTGGGTCAAGAGAGGACAAAAAAGGATCAACATCAATCCTGGCCAAATCGATCAATGCTGGCAAGACTTAACGAAACACGTGCCAAATTCATTGACAACAAAAAGCGCTTGGCTTTTGGTTCACACACGCTCTTGGCAATGGCGTTACATCAACATGTCAAAAAACATGTTGAAAGTCACAGCAGTAGCTGTGCGCCAAGCGCTGAATGGCTGAAGCTGTACCAATTTCGAATGGCAGGCGTGGGAAAAAGGCAACGGGATGCGATTGCAGCCTATGTTTTTTCTTAAAAAAAGAAGAAAACGCAAAAACAATTATTTCGCCAGCACGAAAAGCCCAAAAAAACAAACGCAATGGAATTGAGGTCAAAATCACCAAAATCTGTGATTCCACACGTGCCAACACCTCACAGTGAACAACTTTTCCAAGAAATAGCTATGAGATGAATCACAATGCCACCACGCGCGGTTTCCGGTACCTAGGGATGTTTATAACATCTTTTAACTCCGTTCCGCCGCGTAGATACCTTGTTCTTTTGCAATTCAAATCCAATTTAATGATTGATACAGGCCCAGCCCATCACTGTGTGAGTGAGATCCCCTTCTGGGTGGCGATTTGGGGCACAACTTGCTCCCCAAAACCCTAGTGAGGAACCCATCGACTTTGGCCATTTGTAGGTTTGATATCCCCGTTCCAATTTCCACTACAAAGAGGGTGATGCCGTGCTTGGTACAAACCTTGTTTTTTGTAAGATTTTGTACTGAGAGGGTGTTGTCGTGCTNCTTCATTCAATGTCAGCACTTTTTAGTCAGGGTTGCACTTTTTAGTGATTGGTCTGCCCTCTATCTTGAAAACCCCAGAAGCACTTTGTAGTGAATGCGTGTAAATGAAAAGAAAATCAAAAAAGGCAGCTCAACCTACGACAAGACCATTGCGCAGAAGGCAAAAAAAAATGTGATTTTAGTGGTGAAATCCCCCAGGTGATTTTAGTACTTGATTACCGGTGATTTTAGTGGTGAANGGCAAAAAAAAATGTGATTTTAGTGGTGAAATCCCCCAGGTGATTTTAGTACTTGATTACCGGTGATTTTAGTGGTGAAATCCCCCAGGGGTGGCCCTAGTAAATGCTGACCTGCTACAAAATGCTACACAAATCTTGAGGGAACAAATCTCTGGGATCCCCGGGGGATCCCTGGGAGATCCCCGGGGGATCCCCGGGGGATCCAAACTTCATGTTAACCCTCATGTTAGGTCGTGCTTGATCGCAACTGGCTTTTTGTAGTAGCAAAAATCNAACTTCATGTTAACCCTCATGTTAGGTCGTGCTTGATCGCAACTGGCTTTTTGTAGTAGCAAAAATCTGCATTTTTTAGTGATTTTCAGCAGAAAAAAAACTGCATTTTGTAGCATCTGCATGTGCCCGGGGCGTTGTATCTACAAAGTGCCTGCACAACTTCACCCCTGGAAAGCACACCCTGATGGTTTGATAGTGTTGGCAAATATTATTGGCCACTTTTGATGACTCAACTTTTTTTGGCACCACGGGCCACCCAATTCTGCCACATTGCGGTGCCGGGTGCTCACCTATCACCCGGCGCTCCCAAGAAACAGTCGAACGTCAGGTGATCGCGCCCGAAATCTTGGCAAAGTTCCATGATGGCCTTTGTTGCTTGTTCAAAGCGGATGGTGGATGGGTAATTCCGACTGATGTCTAGGAATACACTGTCGTACACTGTCTAAAAATCAGCGGTTTTCGACCTTTAGTTTGGAATTTTTGAATGGGAAAGATGCTAATCCTTTTTGCCATACATCCTTTGAAACTAGGAATTTGAGCCACCAACATGATGATAACACCTCCAATAGATGATGAGTGCCACCCAGAAGTGAATAGGTGGACACTCCCATTACAAAGCAAACGCAACCTATCGTGAATTATGGGATATTCGTTCAAGCGACTTCACGCCTTCACGCTTGTTTAACGTACTGATCGGAGATGGCCCCCCAACCGGCATGGCCGCCATGGCCTAGGTTTAGGATGACTTTGCCGGACACATATTGCGTAGCGATCCGACCTATCTTTGCAATTCTGTGCATGTACTGTATATGTAATTTATGTATGTATGTATTGAAATAGACACGTGTGTATACACACAAATAATAAAGAAATAGATAAACAAATAAATGAAGAAGTAAAAAACTACATGAATCAATAAATAAATAAATCAATAAATAAATGCATATATCAAATGTAAGTATAAATATATAGGAGGGGCTTGTTGCCAGCGCTGAGCCTTTCTGAAATATATATATATATAATATATATATATATATATATATAACATGTATATATACATATGCCTGCTGAATGTTCGATTGCCATGTTGGTTCATGGGATGGGATTCTGTGCCGTTTGTGCCGTCTGACTGTCGGAATGGTGGTCCAACAGGATGTCCCCTGGCAGCTCATTCTTTTGGTGCCCAGGCTACATGCATTCGGACTTTGGAACAGGCCTCTCCGCGAAGACCCTTCAGCACCTGGGAGTCAGGCCGGGTGGGAGTTCGACTTGGCACTTGTCATGAAACCGCTTGGCTCCTAGCATTGCGGCTCCACAATGGGAACAAACATCTGATGTCTGCCTCGGTGAAACGTTTTGGTTGGCAGATTTGGGCATGTCGCTTGATCCACGGATGAATGATGATCAATGGATAGATAAATCATGATAAACCCATTGCGATCCATTGCCCACATCAGTCACATCAGTTGCTGCCATTGTCCATGATCAAGAATAGGTCAGCCCGGTCACGCTGCTTGGAGCCTACCAACCTTGGCAGGACGCCAGGTTCCGCCTTGGACGTCCTTCTGGAGGTGCTCACTGGCATGGTGGGAACCCCCGAGGGCAACGAGTTCTTGTCGGTGAGCTTTGTACGACAAGTACTGGCGCTGTGCTACGACTTGATGTGGGGCGGCCATCAGGCAGTGCGCTCGCATACCGGGGGGGGGTATTTCATGGGGGGAAATGAGTATGAGATGGGCCATGTAATTGTTTAAGGAGAGAAACTTTTGTATCATGCTTTATTACATTTGACTCTGTTCCACCATGGCTTCACATCCCTTAAGCTGAGTTGAGTGTTTAGATAGCAGCACTCAGATTCATCAGATACCAAACCAATCTTTCTGTATCAAATTTTTGATTCCTGATGATAGATTTGTTCCAACACCATTTGTTTGTTGGTTGGTTTCACGTTTGCCTTGCAACTGCACCTTCAACTTTCTGTCTCCCATGGACAGCCTCCCCAAGAGCCGAAGCACCAGGACAAGGCGCCGGTGAGGGACTCGACGCAACGCCTGGAGAAGCTGAAGAAGTTGCAGCTGCTGCCGCTGCAGCGTGGCACGACACGGGGCCCACCGGGCTTGGTGGACGACGCCCAGGGCGAGCGCGGGGCGGTGGCGGAGGAGGGGCTGTGACTTCGCACTTGACAAAGATGGGCGACCGGGTGATCGACATAGATACAAAAAATATCCAAAAAAAAATATATACAAACATGAACGAAACGTGGGGATTGAAGATGTTGAAACAACAGATATGGGAGTTCAAGGTGGTCATGGTCATCCAACAGTTAATGCCTGACCCAGCCTGACCCGTTGAATGCGGCCATGTGACATGGCGGCTCAACATCACCGGGTGGAGCTCGAAGTGGTCTGAGGTTCTTGCCCGACAACAGAATCCAGCAAAGCTTTCCGCAGGCTTTGCTGGATTGCTTGGATCTGAGAATCGTCTCCCCTGAGCTCTTTGAGGGGCAGGACTCCCTGCAGCCGCACGGAGTTTTGACCTGATTTTCTTTCTCCATGGGTATAGTAGTATAGGATAGTATAAGTCTATATAAGTCTGAATGTCACCTAAGCACCCTTAAGCGCTGGTTGAATGTTTGCGGGCAGGCCAAAAACAGGTGGCGAGTTTTGTTTTCGAGGAAACATGCAGAACCATGTAGATAGATCCAGGTAGGAACATGTCGGACATGGAGGAGCATTGTCCCCAAATGGCACATGGGCAGAAGAACGTTAGAACTTGCATCTCCATCAAAAACTATTGTTGCAGTTGCAAAGCAGTTTGAACTGCACTACCATGGGTCAGTAGAGATAGAACAGCAGTCAGCGAGTCTAAACAGACATTTGGTTGGCCGTTTCAGTTGCTTTCCATTGTTGGGCCGTTTTAGGGATGATGCTCCGCAATGACTCACATATGTTTGAAGGGTTTGAAATCAACAAGGACTAGTAGTAGAATCATCAGGTGGCTAGAACTTCTACAGTTCTACAAGCATTAGTCTCTGGGTGGAGATTCTCACATACACGAACACACATAGAGTAATAGATAGATAAGTCCAAAAATATCTCCACACAGATCGATAAATAGTCATAGTTGCGTTTGTGAAATCCTATATGCACCAGCACATATATAGTATATATATATATATACATACACACACACACACACACCACACACACACACACACATATAGATATAATTATATATATATAATTATATATATATATACACACGGACATATAAATATATATACATACATACACACACGGACACACACACACACACACACCACCCACACACACACACACATGCCCATGCATATCTCAATCTATGCTGCACATATACAACCAGCCGCTGGGTCCGGAGGAGGACGGTCAGGCGGTTCACCGCTTGTTAGAGCACCACCTCGGCCTGCGGCTGCTGTCGCCCGACGCGGTGGTGCTGGAGGGGGTGATGCCGTTGCTGGAGAAGTTGCGAGAAAAAACGAACGGAGAACAGGTGGGGCCTGGGGAATCGTGAAGTAGTTAGGAACTGGCTGAAATATCTTGATCACTGACAAATTATGTATATATATATATATTACATAATACATTTAATTACATATAGATTTATTTCCATGAAATGTTTATTAGTAACTATTTCACGTACATAAGCACACACACAGAAACACACACACATATATACATACAGATATATATATATACATACAGATATATATATATATATATGCAGATATATGTATATATATATATATATACAGATATATATATATATACAGATATATATATATATAGCATGTATGCATGTACATGTATAAATGGATATATATCTCATGTATGTAAATAAGTAAAACAATATAAATAAATAAATAAATAGATAAATAAACAAATAAATAAATACATAAATATATATAAATATAAATATGAATATCATGTGTGTATATATATAATAAAATATATATATGTATATCATGTATGCACATACAAATACATGTAAACATGTGTATATTTATTATGTATATGTAAGTATGTATGTATGTAAAATACATATGTATGTGTCAGTATATATGTATGTATGGATGGATGTATGTATGGATGTATGTATGGATGTCTGTATGTATGGATGTCTGTATGGATGTCTGTATGTATGTAAACGTATATGACATAAATGTATATTACATAATTGTAGGTATAGGCATGCCCATACATGCACATATATAGATATATAATGACATGTATGTACACAAGGATTTAGTTTTATATGAATTTGCCTATGCTCTATTGAATGCGCATATACCTATTTGCGCATGCATACGAATTAGGCGTCTTTATGGTCAAGGCCGATACGACTCAACTACCTGTTGCCCTCCAGCAATTTAAAAGAGCAATGGGAGTCCTCATGCGGAAAAGGGACTTAAATTGTTGCCCGCATGAGATTTGTGCCATTTGAACATCACCCAACCGCAGATATGAGACGTTACCAGGTAGTGCCCGGCCAATGACGGGGCGGAAGTTTCGAAAGAAGTAAAAAATGTAAAACAACTATAGGAAGAAGATGGCCTATAGGAAATCTTTGAGATGCAGAAGCAGCGAAGTGGCTGCTCACAGAAGAAGTAGCTGAGAGAAGAGGTGCCTCAGCGAAGAGTTCGTTCAGTGAAGAAGCAGCTCAGCAAAGTAGCCCACTCATCCATCCATCCATCCACACAGTCCATCAACTCATTTATTCGTTCATTCATTCATTGAACCATTGAATCATTGATACAGTGGTTCATTGATTCAAGGATTCAGTGACTCATTGACTCACTGATTCATTGGTTCATATTGATTCACTGACTCACTGATTCATTGGTTCATTGACTCACTGACTCACTGATTCACTGATTCATTGATTGGTTGATTCACTGATTCATTGATTAGTTGATTCACTGAGTCATTGTTCATTCATTGATTCATTGGCCCATTGATTCATTGATTGATTCATTCACTGGTTGCTTCGTTTCTGCATCCCTTCGCTGATTCATCTTTTCATTGGTTCATTGATTCATTAGTTCTTTGATTCATTCAGTCAGTTGTGCATGGAGTGTTCACTTCATGTCATTGGCATCTCGACAATCATTTGCTCATTCGTTGATGCGCTTCACAACTTTAACATTTCTTTATGTAGGCTACTTTCGCTCTGGGCTGCCTCCCGGGACTCCCAGCTACCTCCTCTGTAGCTTCTGCAACCCAATTCTTTTCTTCGCGCAGCCAGCACAGTGCGTTTTGCAACGTCCAGCTGCAATCCGGCATAGCACACGAGTAGCATTATGGTGGAGAATTACCTTTTGCGCAGCTGTTGTTATAACGTTTAGCAACCTCCAGCTGCAATCCCGCTTACCAGGAGCGTCGCAGCATCGCTCATGCTGTGCTGCACGCAGCCATGCCAATGCGTTTTGTCACAGCCGGTTGCAAGCCCGCAAAGCAGGGGCGTCGCACTGAAGCGACCCACGCTCACGCAGCGCTGACAATCCCAACTCGACCCAAAAAAATCCGGCGCTGCTCTCTGCCATTTTTTACCGATTTTTATGTGAAATCGAGCTCTTGCTACAGTCAGGTGCACATTTTGCCGGCCTCATCTTCCAAAAGCGTCCGAACGTAACAGTTTTGCGCGATTTTTTTTTAAATCGAGCTCTCGCGCAGTCTGGTGCACATTTTGCCGACCGTGACAGTCCATTTTTATTGAAATAATCGAGCTCGCACCAGTCCTGTGCACTTTTTGTCGACGAATTTCCCAGATCGAGGCCCGCAACCGCAGAAACAGAGACCACGGAAGCCAGAGTGTTTTTCGCCCGTGAATTCACACGTTCCATCACGTTCCCGAATGCGTGGTTGCCCTGATGACGTGGTTGAGATGATGACGTGGTTAGCATGTTGGTCGGAATGCTACCCATGACAATCGTCCGCAACTCGGAAGCTTTTTAAATAAATCTTCTTTGATGAGATTCCTGACTCCGCCTGATAATGATGTTGAAACACACACTGCTTGCTGGTTTTTCATGTTTTTTTTGGTGTGTTTTCAAGCATATCTTTTTTCAGCATGAGGATCCTTGGCATTCATTGGGTGATAAACACCACCAATCAGCTAGCTGAGTCAGTTGACCAACATCTCCCGGAGGTCCGAACCGTTTCCTTGTGCCTCGCCTACCTGGCCTCTGTTCCCATGGCAGACTGCGCTGAGGGCTGGGCGCGGAAATCCAAACGGCAGACTTTCGAAGATGCGTTGCGGAAACTTGGCGGAGAGCCTGAGGTAAGCTGACGTAGGTAGGGAGAATCAATAGTTTCCATTGGGAAGTGATCCAAAAATTGTGGATGTTCAATGGGTTCTACATCTACATTACAGTAGTTTGCTGGTAAAAGAATAAACCAAGGAACCAAATTTACTTCTTCTTGGCTTTAGCGGTAAAATTAGGTTGGACACACCAGAAATGCTGGGTCATTTTGCGGTTGAACCCCAATATCTGATCGGTAAATTCATTAGTTTTCTGCAGATTTTCATTGAAATCAAACCAAGGACTACCACTTTAAAACCAGAAACATCTGGAAACCATGGGTTTCCCATCAAATAGACATGTTTCTTATGGATTTTCCTTGAAAGAAACGATGCTCAGATGTTCATCCCAGTCAGGAAGTGATGCATCATAGTGGTAAAAACCAACTGAAACAATTATGAACAGATCCGGATATTCCGGGTGGGGGGGTTCGCTGGCCAACTTAGTAGTTGGGAGTTGGGATGCCATTCAAATGACCTTTGGCGTCACCCCTTAACACCGTTTGGTTTGATTGTGAGCCCGAGGATGCCAGAAGGATATTTCACTTGCACCATTGTACACCATGGTAACAGACACTGGTTTACAACCCATACCTCAGCCCATTTACCAGACTTCAGTTCCCCAGCCCCAAAAACACCAGCTCCCAACATGTTCCAACTAAGGAGCTGGTTGAAGCTACCCATCCTCCTCGAAGGCCAGCTGCAGCTGCGTCCCGTGGCCGCAGCCCCCGCGCTGCTGTCCAGCGCCTTCCACCTTCTGCTGGCCGCTGACGCAGCGCAGCGGAGGGAGAGCGACCGCGCGCGGGCGCACGAGGTGTTGGGGGAGGTGGTTGAGACCGAGGTGAAGACCACAGCGGTGACGGCGCCGCAGCTGTGGCTGGGACCATGGGGATGTCGGTGGTGATTCAAAGCTGTAGGATATGGAACATCATGTTTGTTTGTTGTTGGAACCAAGTTTAAACATTGAAAATGATGAAGATTGGGCAACCCATCCAGAAATAGGCGATATATGGCGGTATTCTGTTGCTATGTTTGAGCCCACGAGAGTATAGATGTGGATATCGTGGTGAAGCCAAGCCATAAACAATACAGAACTCATCTGAATTCAACTTCAACGACCATAAAAAACTGGCTTGTTGTGGCCAGTTGCCACCTGTGTTTTGCTTAGGGGGTTTGTGCCAGTGTAGCTCCGTGTCCCTGGACCCCCAAATTTTCTATGGCAACTCCCTCAAAACACCCATAGTTTATGGTTGGTTTACACCCGAATTTGTGTTGGTTGGATCGGTTTCTGCACCCCCCATCAACAGATCATTTCAATTCTTTTTTTGAAAAGCTGCCTGGCAGCTGGAGTCCCGCCCAACCAGGTTGGAAGCTGCCGAGGAGATGCAGCTGCCCCCTCGGCAGCTGGCACAATTCCTGGCGCAGCACTGCGGCGTGACCATGGGCTGCTTCCCTGTGCAGCGGCTGCAGCAGAGCCAAACCGTGGGGGAGTTGGGCCGTGAGAAGCCACAGCTCAAGGAAGCGGCGGAGCAACTGGCGGAGGAGGTAGAAACTTGGAAGTGACTGGTGGTGGATGGTGGATGGGTGTTGTATGTGGGGGTTGGAATGCTAGATCGATGATATGAATGGTGATTTTATGGGGGATGGTGATCGTGTGGGTAGATGCTTGAACCATAGGTAAAGTAACTGGTAGAACGGGGATGATTCGGGCTTGAGCTCGAAGTGGTTTTGGTCTGCATGTCTGGCAGTCAGCAGCTAACCAGCATCCTTTATAGGCAGCAAAAGCAATGGCGCGCATCATGTGCCGCAAACGAGGTCTTTCTTAAAACCACTGCCGACCGCACTGCATGATCCAAGAGTGGGCAAAGCTTTGAAGAACCAGATTGAAATTGGGATCATCCCCAGCACTACCAAACAGCATCACATTCTGAGGTTCTTGTTCGACTTGACCGAAATAGCCATGACTCCAATAAAGATAGAAATGAACGCAGGTGGTGTCCAGTGTCCACTCCATTTGTTGCATGTGATGACCGGTCCCTTCGAGGCCCCCCAGCTTCGCTGCTCTTGAGCCAATTGGTTTCCCCAAGTGAAACCTGGAAAGACTAAGGATTCCAACATCTTGGCCCAAACTGTGGACGTGGTCGACTCCGACTCTCCTGCCCTCGCGGCTGTGCTGAACAGCGGAACTGACGTCCGCGGATTGCTGGTGGCCTCTTATGTGGTTGAGTTGCGCGACCATCTCACAGCCAGCCTCACCTTGAAAGCCACAACCAAGACCTGTCCATCATCCATTGCAGCCTCTTGACTTCGGGAAAAATGAAGGGCACTGAAGCAAGCTTCTTATGGCTGGTGTGGTATCAACTCAAAATTTGGGTTTGACACATCCATCCGATGCCAACAGCTGCCGACTCCGAGGCCCTCTTGACGAATTCCTCCTGGGTGCAGGGCGGTGGCAGGAGCTGCAAGCCCTGCCATGCCCGATTTCTCTGGGAGGATGGACAGATACCTTCCCCGGAGTCGAAGTTGACCCCAGAGGTAAAGAGATTCCTAGAGAGACACCTGGTGTATGTCCTCCTTTTTTCTTGTTGGGGGGAAGTGGTTGAAGATCGACTTGTCGATTCTCTTAACGCATCTCCAAAAGAGGCAGAAATCAGAATTTCAAGGACGGATTTGAGATGTGGAGAGGTTAAAAATCTTAAGCCTCACTTCCCACCATAGAGCCTCAACAGTGAGTTTTGGATCTTGATGGAAGCGTCCCGTGTTGGGCTTCCAAAAAAATAGCTTAGGATAGTTTAGGAAGATAGACAAGATAGCAAGCGCATGCCATTCTTCAAGATTTCCATTGCGTTCCGAAATGGGCAGAGAAAGGGAACATGTAAGAACCATGATGAACTCCCCAAAAAAAAAACATGCATCTGACTCATCTGATGATGGCATCCCCAACGCATGGTGAAACACATGTTTCAAACATAGGTGGCTTCCCTCTGTCCCTCTGTCCGTCACCCGTTGTGACCGACAGAATCGCTGCTCCCAGGTGAGGCCCCCTGCTGTCAGCTGAGCTTCCGTGAAATGTTGAAGCAGCTGGGTGCGCAGCAACTCTCTGCCAAGGTGCGGCGAATGGTAGGGATCGAGCGATCCCATAGCCCCATAGCGATCCATAGCCTTGAATAAGTGCCATTCAGACGCACAGATGGGTAATTAAACCAACCGGTCGGTGAGCCGGTTCAATTTTCAGCCAGACATGGAGCACACGATATTGATACCCAACTAAAACATATTGAAATTCTCCCGGCAAGAGACCCCAAACAGTGTGGGGGTGTGAGCACAACGTATGAGAATGTATGAGAATGTTCTCCCGGCAAGAGACCCAAACAGTGTGGAGGTGTGAGCATAATGTATGAGACTGTATGATAGTGTTGAGGGTGATGATGATGACGATGATGATGATGATGATGATGATGATGATGATGATGATGATGATGATGGGGATGATGAAAACGTTGCGGATGATGACAATGTTGCGGATGATGATGTTGAGAATGATGATGTTGAGGATGATCATGTTGAGGAGGATGAGGATGAGGATGAGGATGAACATGCGGAAGATGAAGTGGAGGATGGTAAGGTGGAGGATGATGATGTTGAGAAGGAGGAAGATGATGATGTTGAGGATGATGATGAAGCGGATGATAATGTTGCAAGGATGATGCTGTTGCGGAAGATGAGGTGGAGGATGATGATGTTGAGGATGATGATGTCAAGGGGGAGGAAGATGATGATGTTGAGAATGATGATGTTGAGGAGCAGGACCGTTCCCAAGACCGGGACCCACACTTTGCGCGAGCCTGCGCTATCGAAACGCACATGGACATCGCACGAAAGCCACTTTATGCGAGAATTTACCGCAAAAATGCCGCTGCCCAAGACCGGGGCACAGACTTTGTGCGAGCGTCGAAACGCACATGGACATCTCAGGAAGGCCTTATCTCTATTCAAAATAGGTGTTTAAGACAAGGCTTTTTTTGGGTACGGGAATAGGGTACGAGGGTTGGTACTATGGTTTGGTACGGTTGGTGGGTACGGTTAGTGGTACGACGTATCAACATTCCCAGCCCGCACCAACCGTACCCACCAACCGTACCAGTACCCGCACCTATCGTACCAAAGAAGCGTACTTAGCGTACTAACGAAACGTCCCAAGCGCACCAACCGTACCAAACATTACCAAACCATCGTACCAAGCCTCGTACCCTATTCCCGTACCCAAAAATCAGCCTTTGTTAAAAAGTTGCGAAACACCTATTTCAAACAAAGATAAGGAAAACCACTCTTCACGCGAGAATTTGCAGGAAAAATGCCGCCGACCAGATGGAGCACCCTGATCAAGCACCGGCCTTTCAGCTACCGTAAGAACCCCTCAGTGTGGACACACTGTTTGGGGAACTAAAATTCTTGGTGGATTAAAATTGGCCATTTGTACCTCGCGCACGGGCATAAATATGTACAAGACAAGGTTCCGACTGCACATAGATTGCAGGTCAACCTGAGACCCAGAGTCGGGAGTCACGTAGTTTTACTTGGCAGGGCTGTCCCGCAAATGGTTCACGTACATGCCTAGATGCCCAACGCCAAAGCGCCAAGTCGGTTGGGAGGATGTCCTTCAACTGCTTCGGGACTGGTCAACGACAAAGTCAGGGACCAAGCGGCCGGAGGCTGGCGAATGGAACGTTAGGGTCTGTGAGCGGTGTAGATTAGCTGATGCTAGTTGCCCCAGGATGTGCTGCTTGTTGAGGTAGCTTCACATCATCAAGTGTGGTATCAACATCCATCTGCCCTTGACATCGCGCGGAAGCAGCTCTAGTTTATTCGAGTTTCAAATGTCCTTCAACATCGAAGCAACCACTTTCAACGGATAATGTTTCCACATACATTTTGGTCATTTCGGCGAGCCACGGTAGGAGATCTCCATTCTTACTAGGTAAATCCTTTCATCGTCTATGAATAGGCCATTTCCTGCAGCCATGTTAGAGTAGCAAAAGGATGCAAAAGGTATGCCCAAAGCCAATCAGCTTCTGCTGAGGTTGGAAAGCACAGAGGGGGAGATGGCCAGCGCCTATCAGAGCCTCCATTTGCTTCAGCAACATCGCAGATGTCTGGAAGTGGAAGAGGCCTTCAAGGACCAAAGATGGTATGGTTTGTGGAGAATTTACCACCCGAAAAAGGATGGTTTACCTGGTTTGGCAACCCCAAAAATGGGGTTGTGTTCGATGATTCAGATATTTTAACCACAAACAATTGGGATTTAAGATGATTTTGGTATTCGACATAAAGGCTCAATTGCCATGATGGTCAATGGTTTGAAGGCATATCATTTTGCAGGCACGACATATTTCTTTGCTCCTCCCAATGATTGAATAGAGGCTCAGGAAAGGGAAGTTGTTCTTTTTTGCCCAAGCATGGTTTGAAAAGAGAGCGAGGCACTGTGGGCAGCGATTTTTTTGAAAAAAACCGACCCTGCGAATACGCATGTTTTCGGCACTTGATGGCTCAAAAACCTAGACAAAATAGACATGTTGGAATATTGTTGAATGATGGCACCCAGAAAACACACGTATCTTTGCCCTAAAGCCTGGTTTTCAGACCATTTTTCACTGTACAGCAGTGTAAAGACGAAATGTTTTTGAAGTGTTTTGAAGCAAAATCATTCCCCCAGGAGCTCACGTTCTGTTCTAAAGCGGTTTCTAATTGAGATGAGCATTTTGGTAGGTCCACAAATTTTGCTGATCCTAGCCAGCCTTTGGCATAGATCCGGCTGCTTGAATGGATGGCTTGTGGGGAGATGACTGGCGAGTCGCATGCCCCCCTGCCTATCCTCAAGTCCCTAAAGTCACAGGACCAAGATGAGAAACTGATCTTTGTGCCGACTGATACCAAAGTCACCAAGCTTCTTGGCCCAATGGTTCTAAGATAGAGTTCAAACAGCAATGGCGCAAGGGTTAGCTTCACAGTGGGAATGGATGGGAGATGACATGAGATGGCCTTGGCCGACTTCCTCTTTTCAAGGGGACGGGTGCACCCCCAGCGAGCTGTCACTTGGAATGGGCCGCAAAATGACCTCAGCTTTTGCACTGACTTTCTTGGTGAGGAAGCAACAACTGCACAGCAACCTGTACCGGGGCGAGTGGCTATCTCCATCCGCATGCTGTGTAATGGAGGCTGGGTTTGGTTATATTTGGTTGCCGTGATTGGTCCCATTGGTCAGGAGTTGGCTAATCACCAGTTGAATTTTTGCCACCAGGTGGGTGATGTTGGGTGTTGCTCACGATCAGTCACCTACAAAAATGCGCTTGAGGGAGATACGGAAAATGAATGAAAATGACCAGTTGGTGCCCCATTTCTGAACCTTGAAACACTGTTGAACCCTGGTTGACTTCTCGAAGAAATTCCAACAAGTTTGGTGAAATCCGAAGAAATCCCATTTCTGCTGGTGAACTCCCACACTTTCCATGGCCCCGGCGAGCCCCCCGAAACTCGGAGAGTGCCAGGATCGCCGTGTTTCGAAAAACGTCTTCCTACTCTCGCAGCTTCGAGCCGTCAGGGAATTGGAGCTGCACTACAGCTCCGCATTGAAGGAGGGGGTTCGAGTGGACACTGGCAGATGGTATGGTTCATCCATTTATGACAATATGAATTGATAATAATTGATATTAATATGATATGATATGATATGATATGATATGATATTCGAATATACATACGTGTGTACATATATATATATATTTAAGGGCTGCCGCCCTTGCCGCCGACCCCGGAAAAGGGAAATTTCATGCATACACGTATGTTTAACATTATAGCCAGTAGGATGTCAAGTCTTTTGAAACGACAGTGCTTCGAAGTAAATATGCTAGGAGATGTGTATGTCTTCTTGGTCCAGGACTTTTGTTTTTGGAAGTCGAACGAAAAAATCATCTTTGGAGTTGTATACATAAACACGTATACATGTAGTCCAGGACGTTTGTCAT